>LYUA01000029.1:1448946-1460322 GCA_002093875.1 Calopteryx splendens | reverse complement strand
GCCTCCCCATTCGACTACCTTCTTTCTTCCTGCTGTGTTCACATAAAGAAAATTTCCTTCACCGAGGCACATTAGATGCGCAATGCTCCTTAGGTACCTACACGGGAAATGAATAAATCCAGCACCCGCGCAATAAATGCTCCCGAGCTTCAATTTGCTATTTTTTGACTGGAATCACTTATTCTCTACGCCACAATCGGCCGAGTTTAAACCAAAACATTCCTTGGATGAATTTAAAAAAATAAATGAAGCCTCACTGGTGGCTGGAAGTAAGCAAAATGTCTCTTAAACCATGAAATAGTAGGTACATAAACGCAATACTCCTATTGAAAAGTTTAGTTAATATAATAACAATAAATTGTCAGACTAAAACTATTGATTCCAATATCTTTCAATACCACAAATAGTACCAAAAAGAAAAATAATCTCGAAACGATGCTGTTGTATGTTGAGACGCTTAAATATCCACCCTCACATATTATGTAGATTAAAAAAATAGTCTTCTCCACAGAAGCTAATAAGAACACAATTTCAAGTCCTATGGATTAGTTAAAATTTTGGTAATCATTACACGCAAATTAAATCCAAATTATTAAGGAACTATTCGAATGAGATTATTTTATTAGACATTTTCTTAGCTATTTATTTTAGCCACCTACCCCAAATTAAGACTAAAGCTCAAAAAGCCGAGTTTCCCAAATTTTAATAAGCACGGGGTAAAAATATTCTCCGACAGTTGAAGGCATTAATTTTCTTAGAAAAATTACGAAAATTATTGTAAATATATTCTCATCAACTAAAAAGGGCATTGTAAGATATATATTTTAAAATACTTGTTTCCATCACAGTTTCTTTCCACCAATTTTTTTAAGAACTAAACCGGGAGATGTTTGTTTTAGATAAAAAATGAGCGCCTAATTATTAATAATTATCAACCGCCATTTTAGAAACAAACCTTTTCATTTTTATATTATTCCCAGGATTCGTTGTGTGGATTAATGTAACCCTTACGCAAAAAAAATCCCTTTTTTAAAAACGAGTCTTGTGAATGAACAAATGAAGTGAATAGGCAATCATAGAAAAGACTGAAATGAATGTACCAGGGGTAACTCAGCTCAATGCTTAAATCGAGTATCATCGTAGGTATGGCCAACAGCACTTTAAACCTTTACTAGCATTAAGTTACTTGAAAAAAATTAACCATAAATGAAGAAAGAAAAATATAGGAAGATCGACCGCCGGATAGTTTTATTATCCAAGGACGAGACTCTAGAAAGATTCAATTACTTGTTGATATGGTTCTCTAATATAGATTGATTTCCTATCTCTCCATTTTATAATTTTATTCCTAGTATTCTTTGTCTATTTGCACCCCTGGTTCGCCGAGAAGTGAATTGGTGTAGGAAAGCCAAATTTTTCCATAAGTGAGTAAAGTGAAAAATATATAAAATACTCAAGATATTGGTGGGCTACGTGATGGTGGGCTACTCTCTCGTGAATTGGTTAATTTTCCAGATTAGTGTAATCGGTTATTCTCATTGCCGATTACGAAAATACCTATACCTACCCACAAACTAAAGAAATGGCATTCATCCATTCCATCCCGAGCGCCATTGAAGCAGCTCGCATGGTCACATGTATAATGTTAATGTAGGCTAGTAACATTGAAATATTAATGTTTCGCACGGTTCTAGGCAAATTTGTCTACTTATAGCAAAAGATGGTGATTGAACCTTCACTATCATCGTAATGGCAAATATCTCCGACTGCATTTCATTATATTTTAAGCCGTTTGTGATTATTTTGAGGAAACTATCCTGCGGCGGATAATTTTTTTCGTGGTTAATTTTAATGCATGTTTCATTCTAAACCCATCGTTTAACGGACATCTGCTCTTTTTGGAACGCTGTGCATCGCTACGGCTCTCCATCTCATGGGCAGCTAGCTTTAGTCCTCCGGACTCGAGGGAAATTCCTTCCGTCCGAAATTGCCAATTTGCATCACGGGCGCGAATACGCGACTGCACGCGATCGTATACCTATGAGGCGCTAGTTTTTGGGTGAATTTGCTTCATATTTCCCGTCAGTCCTTCCATGCGTTCCTTCCACGATAATTATAATGAACAACTGTGCATTTGAGGAATGATAATGGTTACTCTCAAAGTTTACTATATTTTCCCGAAGCAACTCAAGTGCGACAAATTGCCAAATAAATGTGGAGGTACGTTAATTTCTATATTAACTTCATTATCAATCATTAATATAATTAGATAGGAAATACATAAAATGTAATAATACTATATTAGAGGGGTAATTATAAGGATGTAACGTGTGTGATTTCTGTGATATAACAATACATGATGCAGTACTTGAGTGGTATAAGAGCAACATAAAAGTTCTCAACCCATTAATTAAATCAAGTACTTAAATATTCTGAACATTCAAGCAGGTATACAACCTCGGCTTGACTGGAAAAACTGCCGTACGAAATTTTCTTGAAACTTTAGGTGCACGACGCACTCATTCCCGCTTAAAAATCCTTTCGTCTCAGGAGGATCTCTTTTTTAAAAACTTTGAAACCGGCTTGTCATCCTTCTCCAAAGTTATTACGTCAAAACTTTCGGCTCCTAACGAGTGTTGGTTAATGCAGAGAACAGTCCGTGAAGAGCTTATTCGGCCCATAAACCAGCACAGCAATATCTTTTGGGAAGCATTGTGCCACTGATAACCACACAAAAGAGCACGTTTTACACGAAGTTTGGTCTCAATGGCAGATTTCAAGCCAGGCTGTCGACTGCATTGACCTACATTATCTTCCAGCATCAAGATGAGAAAAAAAAGACCATGTTCCATCAAAGATAACGGCTCAGCAACGAAATCATCGTTCGGCTTCAAGGAACTGCGTAAACTTGCAAGCAAAAATGAAAAGGAATAAAACGGTCCTTCCCATGAAATTTAGTTCTTCGGTCCTTTTCCAAACAAAACAGGAGCATCAACAGAGAGACGAGCAAAGGGTGAGAAAAGGTTCTCGAAGTTAATCGTAAAAACCTTACTTGGCAATTTTTTTAACCTCCCAAAGCTCCTATTTCGCTGTGCTTCCTTTTGCCTGAACAAAAGCACAGAAACAGCGCCGTGAAAATAGAATAAAACAAAATGACGCGTCCTGAACGTCCAATTTTACAGCTACAGTCCTGCTGCCTACGATTTTCTAGAAATAAAAACGCTCATTTTTTTCTAGAAGGTAATTTAAGTATACCTTACGTGGGCGTTCCAAGCAATGTATTTCAGAATTGGGAACGGTTTTAAATGAGTTGCTGATGAAAAATTAAATATACCTGAACGTTGACATCGAGAAAGAGAACGACGTATATATGATCATACGCGATCTAATAAATTTTATTATCATTTCACACCATAAAATTCATGCAGCGTTAGCATTAAGGAATTATTAAAAGTGATAAAAGACGAATGATTGATGAATATATTATTAATTTAAGCATCATTTATCTCATCGTAACACATTCTGGCGGAAGAGAGAAGTTTATAGACGATGTACCAAGTCATCTAGTTCATACTGATTTTAAAACCTTAAAAAAGCATTCCCCTCCGGTATTTTCTAGATTATTTCTTCACTTTGTTTCTAAAATTCAACTGTCATGGAATATGCCTGCTTTTTAAGCCGAATGTTTAACCTTGGAGGACGGGTGGATGGAAGAAAAACACCCATATGTGCGTTCACTTAATTAGTGCTAAGTTCATTTCAAATAGAAGCCACAGATCTCTACACAGGAAAGAATGAGCGTAACACGGAGAGAATCGTCCTCTAAGGGGCACATTTTCTACTCAATACCAGGCTCCGATATCGTTTAGTTCATTGATTAAATTGGTTTTCTTAATATTCTCGTATTTTTAAAACCAGAAGACCAACTCCTTTGATGAAGATCATCAAGAGTTTGGGTGCAAATGATAATCTGTTCATGATTTCTATGGTCATAAATAAAATTACAAAATAAATAAATAAATAAAAACCTTGATGCGAGCACGTACATCTGCTTTTATGAAGTAGCAGAATTTTATTTTCCTTTGCGCAACCGTAAAGGAGCCAAATTGAAATTGGTCCTTTTCAAGATAAGGAAGGAAGGGGCCCAAAGCTCCACGTTCCGAAACACACTCGCACTTTGGAGCAAATTACGGTATTTAGAGAGTAGTCCTGGATGGCTAAGTACACACAAAATGATTCCCCCCCGGATTCTCTTAGTAAAAATTAAGTCCCCTTGGCGTTATCTCCATTCCCAGTACCCTGGACTCCCTCGCCCTTTTGCTGCGATACCGACCACCTTCATTCAACCGCTTCACTCTCTTAAAAGGGAGGCCCTCTCAACTCACTCGCACCTTCGCGCCTCGATTTAGTTCCCGCAACGCCACACGGTAATGCACACCCCACCCGATTCCATGCTCCGCTCCTCTCCTCCGCCTCCCCCCCCCTCCCCAGGGGACTCCTTAACCCCGGGGTCCTGCCCGGGCGGCCGGAGGGGAAGAAGAAGGTTTGGAGCACTCCTTTAGCCTCCTCAATTAAGGAATTTATCAGAATTGGCCCCCTTTTGCCCCCTCCTACGCCCCGAAATGGCTCACCCCAATTTAATTCCCACCTACTATATCTATTCCATTTACCACGCCGGATCATCCCCTCCTATCCCCCTAGCCGTTTAGCATATTTTAATTTTCCGCTCTACCACTTCCGATCGTCTGGAAGTTGGACCAGAAGAAGCGTTATTATATTGTTGCCGTTTGACTCACGGCGGATCAAGATTGAGTATCTTTTTTTTCGCTCATACGCATTCTTCCTTTGCGAAATTGAAGCCGTCGTTTTGTAATTGCCCCGAAGTGAATTAATCAGGCGGAATCCAGTCCCGTGATTCCGAGAATAGATTAACTGGGCTCTTGGTTGGGAAATTTCGTTATGGCCGAACTATAAGCTCATCTCTCTTCCTTAAATGATGAGCGTCATAAAACTCATTGGTGAAAGCCAAACGGAATTTAAAACATTCCAATTATGAAGCAAGTAAAATTACTAAAATTCAGACATTATTCAAAAACATGATTGACACTCGTCACTTCCTGTAACTTGTAGTATTTGAGTAAGAACTCTCCTCTGTAATATAACAGCAGTACATGCTTCTTTCAAAGGTATATTATATAATATAACACAAATGAAAGTTACATGAAAAAAGCGGACAGCATTTAAAGCGGAAACCATTTTTAGCTCAGGGAGTAAAAAGAAAATGTGAGAATGCATAAATGCCCAATAAAAGGTAATTTCTTTATAAACAACAGACCAAGTGAATAGTCAATTGACTGGACCTAAATTATTTTGAAATAATTAATTGCATTTCTGAATATTGGTCGAAAAAAAACACACATGTTGGAGTTTTCAAAAAACTATATCAAAAACTATCTTTCACTTTAATTTAATTTTCTTAAACTACTGTGTTACCATCATTATGCGTTTAAAATAACTAAAAATTATGTTAATAAATGAAAATATTTACCACATAAACATCAATAGCCATCACGATTGGTTTGACGTAGGTATCCTTTCTCTTAAAATATTTCATTTCTCGTGTGTCTTCCTTCTCACGTCTTTTATTACCTGTTTCATTTATCGTAACTGAGATCTACCAACATAATATTTTAACCTCTATACCATCCAACACAGTTCTCATTTAGCATTAGTAACCGTAATATTTACCCTCTTCATTTTAGTGTTCTGTACTGAATATTTTAACTAAGATATGGTGAATGTTAAATATAAGCCTACGGCAGAGTTGAATCATGGTCGAATTCACCATATTTCACTAAAATATTACCTCTGCATTAACTATACTTTTTTTGCATTTCGATATACCTCTATCCATATATTTTCCACATTTTCACCAATTTCTTCGTATCCCAGTAAATTACTACGGTGACTTTCGCCATTTTAATTCGTATTTATGCATTATAGAGGAGGATCCTACGGGTGAACATAAAACATCGCAAGAAATAGATAATGGTCCGTATTAGTTACGAAAATTCCATTAAAATAAATTTCTTTATTAATTTATATCAAATTACCACAAATATTTTTAAGATGCGCCTGAAAAATGCTGAAAAACATATTTTACTGTATTTCAGAGCACAAGCGGATGTCTTAAAGGATAAACTAAAAAAACACGTCCTTCAAATTTGCATCTCCTACAGCATCGGACGTTTCAGTAAGACAATTCACATTTTAAATTTTAAGACAATTTTATACAGCTCGTGTTTAAGGCTAGATTGTAATATTTAGCTGTAAACGTATTAGTTAATATTAATAGCTGAATCGAATAAGTACTTAGTTTTCAAAAATTGTCGATTTTCTCCATTAAGGTGGAGAGTAAAATAAATTCCGCAATTACCCACATTCTAACCAATATATATTAGCTTCGCATAAACGTGCCTTCCCTCCTGCGCCCGTCCTCACGACAATGCATTCCCTTACGCTAGTTAGCGCTCGTAAAATGTGGCGCGCGTGTTTCATGCGGTAATAGGACGTCGTAGCGGGAAGAATCGTAGTCGTAGCTCACTTATCAGAATCGTATCTTCGTTAGCGGAGGGAGGCAGCGGCGCGACCTCTTTGCGAGTCTCTCTTCCTACGGAGCCAGCTAACGAGATGACTCCGTGAATCGATAAAAGGGAAACGAGGATGGGAAGAAAAAATCACGCGAACGGCATAAACTCACAATTACGGCATCGATAAATGCGTGAATGTTTCGGATTCTTCCTCCTTCTCCCGTTCACAGTACTTCCCTTCAACAAGGTCCGTAAAGATATCTGGAAATTACTAAAATATGTCTACTTTCCTTCCTTTTTCCCTGACACCAAAGGAAAAATCGCAAAGGAAGGAAACTAGTTATCGGAGAGTTAAATGAGTACTGACGATACTCAAGGTTGGGTTGCTTTTCTTTCTTTCAAACCGGTTGATAAAACGGTTTAGTTTTCATTGAGTGGTTAAGCCGAGCGTACAGGAAGTAATAGCGTGTACATTGCAAAAGTGTTTCCATTTAACAGTCTTGATCTGCGAAAAACCAGCGCCTAAATATATATATACCTATACTCCGATTTTCAGCCTGGCGGATACAACAAAAAATGAATCTATATCCACACAATACCCCGTAAGCCACCGTAAGGGCGTGTGGCGGGGGGTGTTAAGACACCTGCCATGATGTTAAATGAGACTCAGGATGTATGATCAAGGGCCATGTATGATCAAGCTCACTGAGGTTGAAATTTTTGAAGGAAATATAAAAGGATGATCGGTTTAATTTATCCACAATGAAATAAACTCGAGCGGAATATTTCAGCATATTGAATTAAGAGTTCTGGTAGACCAGTATCTTCACCGTTCAGCTACAGACAGGAGAATCTCCCCTTCCAATCTGGATGATGGCTCTGAATCCAAGCTGAGGGATTTTCGGAGAACAAAACCTTCGCGGAAACCTAAGGCGGCACAGATAAAGGAAATGGCACCCTTCCCCTGATCTTTTAATACCATATGCCGTAAGGCTTAGTAGCCTTGGAGTTTAGCCTTCGAGTTGAATATTTTGGTGTTAGACAGTGAACTAAACAGGCTAAGTAATTGCTAATACGAGGACAAATAAAGAATAATATACACTACAGTAAAAGCGTTTCTTTAGTAGCACCCAATAAAAAATATAATTATTAATATATTAATGATTATAATTATTAATAAATTAACACAATGGTGAAATCGTTCATGAAACCATATGCACATACATATTTCATATGCTCTTTACGTAGTGCCGTGTTTACTGCCTTGGAGTAGTGCCGTATAAATTAAAAATGTCTAGAATAATCTGGTGAGTTACGCGTCCACTTTTCAAACAAAAGGTAAGGGGATTAAGCATCACGTATGCCTGATGACATGCTATGAGTTCATTACACATGCACATGATTAAAATAAATAATTCCTAACTTATTTTTGCGAAAAAATAATACGAAGTCTTTGCTCATTTTACAATGAAATTATTGTACTTGACATCTTATGTAATTATTAAAATTTCAAATATAATCCCATAAAATACAGTTAGTGGCATCGGCCGATACTTGGATGAAAATATTTGATTCCTATAAGTCAATGTGTAATTTCTTAAGGGGGAAAAGGTATTAAACTATTTTCCTATGCTCATTAATAACGTTCTATGATGTCAAAAAAAATTAGTTAAATGAATAAGATATTCAGCATGATAAACGAATGAAGTTAAATTAACGATTAAGTACGTTAGGGTATTTTTATTGAATAATTATCATTTTCTAAATGCCTATAACTCATAACCACCAGTGTACACTGTAAAGGTTGCTAATATGAATTAGAAAAATCATTTTGCTCACCATCATTTTAGTGGTTGATTAATTAAAAGAACAAACCAACCATAAAACGGCTATTTAAGATTAGATTAACTTTCCATTATATAAGACAATTACGTCGAATACCTAAATGATTTGTGTAGGAGAAAGATGCCTTCAGAGTTAGCGCGATTAATGCCTACAGGCTGCAAGACAAATACAAGGAAGGGAAGCTGAGTTCAGATTGAACTGCTCCACAGAATTTACTCCCATTACTTGGTCCATTTAGAAATTACATATAGGTATAGGTACAGAATACATTAATCACGATAAAACATCCTAGCACGACGACCGAGGAAGAACCGACACCAATTGAACATAACGTTACACGATAGAGGAATGACAGAGAGTTATGGGAGATCTTGTGCAAGAGAGAATAAGTTTGGAAGGAGCTGAAATGGAAGGGAATGGGGGAGAGAAAGAAAAATCTCTGAGGGAAACTAGAGATGGGAAGAGGCGATAACGGACCACAAGGAAGTGTGGACGAAGGAATGATCATTGAAGCGTAAGAAAAGGGAGGTCGAAAAGTACAGGAGTATGAGAAGGGTAGGAAGAGAGCTAAAAAAATAAAAGAACTGACGGAAGAAATTTTAAATGCAGTCATGAAAGAAAAAAAATAGATAGGCTTTCGTGAGTGCGTGAAAAAAATAATGTATTAAGAATGGTTGGGAGCATTTCCAACAAAAAAAAGCCATCTAAACTAACGAACCACTCCATATTTTACTAAGTAAATCGCATACCTAGTGCGATGGTTTTCGCAAAACCAATTCTGAAAAATCAATATAAATTATATCTACGCATACATATCGTATGCAATATGTCTGGTCGTAACCTAAGAAAGATACCGTGCTTCAAAAGTCGGAATTCAAAAATATATTTCTTTCAATAGTTGCTACTTTTTACGGAATGGAAAAACATCTCCAACTACAGAGGGGCATGAAAAGGCAACTTGCATTCGTCAAATTAATGAAAACGACCATGGAATCAACATTGAAATTCTTAATGGCAGTGTATTGAATCAATAAAATACTAATAATCTCAAACTAATTGTCAAAAGAATCTGAGAAAAGGGTAACTAACAACGATGACCGAATCTGGTTTATGTTGATCGAAGGATAAAAAACACACTTTGTAAATTCCACTAATAATTTATTAAAGACCATACTTTCAACACTTTTTTTCATCTCCAGGTAAAGATGACACAGTGTTGAAACCATGGTCGTGTAATACCTACATTATCAGTGGAATTGACAAAGTTTATTTATCAATCTTCAATCATGTAAAACTTCCACAAAATGAAGCCCGGCATCGTGAATCTTATGGTTTATTTTGGATGAGCAACCATTGTGCATGAATTAACATGGTTACGGTTGAAGATTCCTATAATGTTACATGCACTTAAAAAAAATACACAACACGCTTTTCCCACCTACTTTTTCAACAAAAATGATTTTCGAGCATGCAAGATCGGAATGCACGAAAAAAGGGTGGAAATGAAAAAAAAAGAGTTCTAACGGTGATGATAAAAGGCTTCTAGCGGAGTGGGATAAAGAAGGCAACAAGCGTGTAAAATATCCGGAAATAACTCTAAATCCTCCATCCCCCATTTTCATTTTCAATTCCACCTCTTCTTCGAAATCACAACTGGGAAGTGTTTTCTAGAGAGCCCTCTAGTGCCGAATAATGCCGAAACCGGTCCACGTAGGAGACGCAGAGTAGATAGAGAGAGAGCAGCGCGGAGGGAAGGAGTCATGGCAACGAGCTGACCCATTTCTGGAAGACTTTGAGGCACCATAACGAACCGCAGAGGACAGAGGTGGTGCACAAAAAAAATACAACGGCGGGCTGCGTTTAAGGGATGGCAAAGACTGTCGGTGGCGATTTTCCAAAAGGCGCCAGGGACACGGGGCTCTTTCCAGAAATGAATTTAAGCATTAGAATACGCTTTTTTGGCAGTTGGGATGAGCACTTATTCAATTTCCTCGTCTCCGGTTTAATAACTACCTAGCTATTCGTGTTCATTTACACTAACATCAAGGATAATTTCCCCTTCCCTATTAGGGAACACTTCTATTCGCAGTACCGATTGCTCTTTCAGCGATGTCATTTCGCTTATTAGAGCACCCTGAAAGTATGGAATATTGATGTGACGAAAAAAAGTTAAGATTTTGGAAAAGTACCACTCACTGTCATTCGTGAAGTATAAATAAAAATTATCATAAATGATAAGTATTTTCCTAACTTAGGTTTCTATCAGAAATCGCTCTTTATTCACACGCATTTCGATAAGCTATTGGATTCTTGTCAGATAAAAATTGACCTCGCGTGTGAATGAATCAAGATCGAAAATGAATTGCAATTGGGAACACAATATTTTCAGCTATATGTTTGAGCAAAAAGAAGGCTGCAAAAATTATTCAGTTCGTATCAATAAACACCAGTGAAAATGCAATGTCGGAAATTAGGTGAAAAATAAAAGTCATGAACGGATTTCAGATCGTTGTTTCAGTTATATGAAGCGGTTACTTATAAAAACTTCTTAGCACTGCCCTAACCAATAGAATAATTTTTTAAATAGTAACGATTTGAGGGTTAAAACAACAAATTCGGCAAGCTTGCGGAATTGGACTTACACATAATGCTGAATTCATATAAAAAAAGGACATCAAATCCGAAGCGAAACTTCGTCAACCCATTTTCTCCCTCACTCAGATTAATCTTTCTTAAGGCCACCCTTCTTAGGTGTGCCGGAATCGCCGGAATAGTCGTGTTAAAAATTATAGCTCCAAGGCCAATCCATCACAATCAAAGAAGTTCTAGAAGGCTGAAACTTTCCGGAATAGATTTTACAAGACGTTCTTGAGCTGTAAATAGGGTTTGGGGTGTGTGTGTGTATATGTATATATATATATATATATATATATATATATAT
>LYUA01000029.1:1420883-1436024 GCA_002093875.1 Calopteryx splendens | reverse complement strand
CAGCCACTCCCCCCCCCTCCTCTTCACGGCCTGGCCCTCTTCGACATCCCCCCCTTCCGACTTCCTCCCCCAACCAACCCTCTCACCCCCCCTTTTCCCCACCCATCCGCCTACATAATTCACCCACTCTCCACCCAGACCTCCCCCCCTCCACCTCAACTCGCGCGCCGCGCAACCCCCTTTGCCCCGTTTTAAAGTCCCACTCACACCTACGCCAGCGCCACCGTGACAGGCGGCACACTAGCATAATTCCTCCATTTGTATGCGCTGGAGGGGCGCGGGGGAGAGGTGCGGGGTTGGGGGGGAGGTGCAGCGCGGGATAGAGAGCTGTGGGCTTGAGAGGCGCGAGGGGGAGGAGAGGAGGAATGAGCGAGGGGGGTGGGGAAAGAAGGGAAAAAAATGCAGGGTATGCTGGCGGAGAAAGGGGTTGTGAGGTTGTGGACGGTTAGGAAGGGCAGGAGAGGTCGTCATCGTCGCGGGGAACTGGGAGGGCAACGGAGGGAAGCGCGAGGGTATCGCGCTCACTCTCCCCTTCAACCCAACCTCCCCTCCCACCGGCTCCCAACCAACGGCGCACCCGACCGCTTCGTGGGAAAATGTACGCGGAAAAAAAAGCTTAAAAACTACTTTTCTCTGCCACATGTCGTTTTACGAATCCCCGGACCACCGCGAGTTCCTTCTTTGCCCGAGCCATCTCTTTGCCCTGAATACTTCTCAACATGTTACACATATTTTTAGAGGGCTCTTCATCTACTAAACTTTTTTTTTAAATCACTCCCGGGGGAATCTCTCTTTTCGTTGTTTTTTTTCAATTCAAATTGTTGCCTCCACAAAATGACCTGAAATGATGGAACGGAGTACTTCATAACGGGAAGACATGAATCACGAAGCGTCGCACTTACCTTAATTTTAAACTGCCCATTATTAGCAGGAAAAATAATAAATTTCAGTTTTCAGGAATATTTATCTTCTAAATAACTCTCTACCTTACGATATCAATGAAAAAATCCTTATCTCTTCGTAATTGATGAAAATAGGTAGTTATTATAGTGGATTAAGAATTGTTTAGAAAATATTCATCAAAAATGGACTCCATTGACAAATTATAGCATTATTATGGAATACATCTCCCCTTGAAACCTTACCTTAGTTTATATTAGCTTAAGAACGTTATATACGGAACAAATTACCTAAAATATCCCTGTGCTTGACAAAAATTATTGATCACAACTCAAGAATTGATTTTTCCGAGCTACAGTTCTCTTGGTGGAAAAAATGAAGTGAATTTATAATTATAACTCATTTCATAGTTTTATAATTCAAATACTTAAATCTCAGTGCATATCATTAATACATTACATCATCTCAACACCTTAAACCTCATTCAAAACGAGGAGGGAACCTTGTAGCAGATTCACTTTGCTTGAATCTCAATCTCAAAACCTGCTAAGCTCCCAACAGCAGATCAAAAGCATTATGGTATTGATTTCCATTGCAATTGATATCACGGCGGATCCGAGGAAAGGGTGCCCTGGGAAGATAATGGGTGGTGGTCTACAATTGGCCATAGACAATCTACTACGCACGATCTCACTATGATTGATTTAGGCCTGCACACAGGAGCGTTCTCACGGTAAAAGACAAAATCTTCCATCCCCTCGGACCTAAAACATAGCATAACAGATCAGCAAACTACGAGCGGGAAGCACCGCAGATAGAAGGAGATGACCGGTATTGTTTTTGTCCGATTGATGAAGGAAGAAGATTTTTTATAAAGGTGGGGTGGAGAAGGTCAAAGGTTGTTTGTACACGTGCAGTCATCCGAGAATGAAAATGTGCTTCCCCGTGCTGGCAGATGAGCCAGGAGGGGGAGAGAGCGTGGGAGAATGGAGAGATGGAATGAGGAAGGAGGATGAATCGAGAACAGCAGATATTTCGAGAGAGACGGACAGAGAAACGGAGTCTGAAGCAAATGAAACGCTGCTCTGAGGAAGGGAAGGGTGAATTGGAAAAAAACAAAAATGGATATGGGGCCCATGAACTGAATTATTGGTGAAATTGGAAGAAATTCCCACAAGGAAGTCCATTATCCGTGTCTCCAATCGTCAATTCTAAAGCGAATTTTGGTGAATTTCTCTACGTGCACCTCAGGCAGAAACAATCAATGGTACTTATACGTTAGAAATTTATGTAATCAAAAATCATTATTCTACTCTATTATGCAAAAAAAAGTTAATACTGCGTTTGGAACGTGCTTTAAATTCTAACTGAAATTTAGACTTTGTGTGATCCCTTCAAATAATCAGGAGTTTACTTAAATATTTGATTAGTAAAAATAATGCGTATGTAGTACATTTTATAGTATTGCAATTTTTACCTGCAAAAGTCAATCATAATTCAGTATTCCGCATAGCATATCTTGTCCACCTACTATGATATCCAATTGTGATTGGTACCCAATTCTAATTCAGCGGGCTGGAAATGCTCATTGCATAACATTCTAATATGTCCTTAAGAGCCGAACGGGAACAGACACAGGAACTAATTTTTCCGCAAGTATTACGTTATAGCCACATAATGTTTGATCAGCTGTGTGATATTATTATTATTTCTCTCTCGATATCAGATGAGGGACTAGACAAAACCAACGAAGTGGATCAAGCAGAGGGTATCCAATCGAAAGGATTAAATTCCGAACCCCACCATTCCGAGTGAAAGGTTCCTTACATGCCAAGGCAAATGTCCATAAAGAGTTTCTGTTTGCTTTTGCAAAAACCTACACCCACGACCTCTGTCTTCCCCCGCGCTCGATGATAAAACGAATGAAAATATTTTCGTACACGATTGCCTTTCGTAAAATATTAACCAAATTGTCCCCTTCCTACGCTATACTGGCGCCTGAACAAACAAGTAACGCCCTCCTAGATGACTATTTACACGGATCTTAGGAAGAATTAAGGTGAATTTCCAGCAGAGATGACGGACCAAAGTCAAAATTGATAAGCGGCTTCATTTCACTTCACTTGTGTCTCCTGAAAACGTACTTATGTCCCATGGATTTTTCAAACTTTTCCAGAGGAGAGAGTAAAAATAATCGAAACAAAGGAAAACTGTATTACTTGATACGATTCATAAATTAAATCCATCTTCAAGAAGAGCCTAGTTCCTTAGGACTCCGACTGCTTAGGAGTGGCCAATACGGCTACTTTCACCGCACATTTACGTTGGGCGGGATTGGTGGAGATGGTAATCACGGAGAAACTAGGCTCGACTTCGCTCATTTTTCAGCAACAAAGCCCACAGTTGCCACTAAATCCAGTGGACGTCACCATATAAATATTGACAGGTGAGGTAAAGCAATAGCTAAACAAAAGAGACGAAGCGATATAGGGTTTTTGGTCGACGTACTCGTCTTCCAAAGCAACAACTGAGGAATGATTTTCGGATTCAGCTTTTATTATAAAAAAAACATCAACTCTCGTAAATTTCTGAAGGAACAGTATTATTCCAATGAAATGGCATACGAAACTAAGAGATAATAGAAACTGACGATATACAACAGGAGTGCACATATAATTTCAATACTAGTAACACCCTAACTAGGTTAGGGTGTTAATGAAAAGTGTCTGAACATTAGGTAGTAAGTGTCTTTAGAGATTCTCATTTAACTTTTAGAAGATTAATCTGAGCCAGGGACCGTTTTAGACTAAAAGAAACATTTCTGAAAAGCTAAGTGGACCAAGACAGTGGAAACTATAAAATGAACCCCGACTGCTAGCTACATGAAATTCTTTGATGCAGATAAAGAAACTGATCGCAGAACTAAACTATCATTTCCAGATAAGCATGGTGTCCCAAAGCCAATTCACTTCGTTTCCACGAGAAAGTGGCTGGGAGAATATGACTTATATAAAATGTTCTCCTTAGGGCGAGAACGCTTTTAATAATGACACTTCTAGAAAATTTGGGGGGGGGGGAATTGTTTGGATCAATTGGTAGGAGCGTCGGGAGAAATTCATTCACCAAGGGATCGAATTTGAAAATGGCCTACTTTCACCGCAGAAAAGACTGAACCCGATATTGAATTATGATATCGCCTCGAACGAAATACAACTCACGCAATGAAAAATGTTTATTCGTCTAAAAATGGGAAAAAAAACGTTGAGCATAACTGGAACCCTTAAGACTCAGATGAGCGAACTGAGGGATTTCCGTCATGGAAATCGAGAAAAAAAAGAGACGGGCTACACGGGATGGAGATGGGAGGATTTTAATGCCATCCTGAAATGAATTTGGAATGGAACGCTGCCACGAAACATTGAAAATTAAAGGAAGAATGGAAGGAGACAGAAGATTGAAATGAGCGGATTACAAGGCAGGGGTGATGAGAGGTGAGCGTGTGCGGGGGAGAGAAATATTGCACGAGGGAGGGGGGAACGGGACGGAATTGGAGGAGGTCACCAAAGGGAATTCTCGAAGACAACGAAGAATGATTTCGAAAAAGACTTTCACTTCAGATTTAGCAAAAAAAAATGCTTGCGTCGCTGCAAATGGGAATAATAATAATAATAACATCCGAGCACTCGGCAGGGCGACATTCGCAAAAATTCAATTAATGAGAGAGCGGATAATGCCTGAGAGACGTTAAATCCGCAATCCCGCGAGCAGTATTAGTCAGATTTGGGGACCTCCCCGGCGAAATAGAAAATGCCTGAAAAGAGAATCTCTAGCTTATATAAATGAGCTGGAGTCTCTATGGATGCCTATATGCCATTTTTTCAATGGAAAACCATGGCTCAGATTGAGTGACCTTTTTTGCGTAGGGGTCCAACTTAACCTGTAGGTATATATTGACGTTATGGTTGTACGGATGGTTGGACGGGCGGGTAGAAGAGGGTATATATTAAGTGTACATTAACCCTAAAATTACGTTTTTTACGGAGCCCTTTAATGATTTGGAAAAACCTAAATGCTAAGTTGCGATTTTGGGAAATGGTTCATTTTTGGACGAAAGAATATTTCAATGCCGCCAATTCTGTTAAAGAATTTAATGCTAGTGAATTTCTTTTCGAGTGTTTTTCTCGGAAACTAATTAATCAAATGATTAACCCCGAGTTCAGAGGAAAAAAGATAGCGATAGTCATTCGTACAGCTTTGATAAAAAATAGCCACTTTCCCAGTTTTTGCAGAAATGAAAATAATTTAGAATTTTAAAATATGATTAACCTGGTTAGCTTCAGTTTCCTCGGGATTAACTTCTGTCACTAGTCACATAAGCTTCCGTATTTACTCTTTAAACGCAAGAAAAGGAGCAAGCGATAGAATAAGTTCCAATTTTGTAAAAGCAGCCACCCACGCGTCGGACGTCGTGATGTCCGCAAAGATAGCGTAATAAGTCTCCAGTTACCCTGATTTACATAAATAAGTTAACTTTGAAATACATGCCACAAAATAATTTATTTAATGAAATTACGGCCATCGGTAGAGCAAAATTAATAAACGGGGCTGCAAAGCTTTTTTAAGCGATTTCGGTTATACCTTCCTTTCTTGGAATGAGTGGGGTCTCCAGCAGATTCTGAAAAATATGCCAAAATGCGCCTATCGTTATTTAATTACGAACTTCCACAAATTGGAGCCAGCCGCAGTATCCGATATTTAAAGTCAAGGAATGATTTTTTTGTTCCATCTGTTACAAGAGAAAATTCCGAGATTATGCTCGAATAGTACTCAACGATCCACAGTCTCATGAACAATTAGAAGAACACACAAGTGTAAATATGTGTCCCATTGAAAATGTATTAGGTGCAATGAAACGATTCCATCGACGGAAGAATCTTTCAAGATATTTTTTACAATAATTCATCAAATAATTTCTTTTATTTCAATCATTCATTTGACCTCCATTTGTGTTTTCTATATAAATTTTTAGGATTACCCCACGGCTAGCCTAATGAACTTCCATAAATTGAGGGTGGAAGAGAAAGATAAAGAGGATTATTTTCTTCTATGGATCCTACCAATCGTACTCGAACAAAAAGTCAGCCATGTACCTTCGATTTTACCTACTCACTGGAATCAATGTGTATATTATAATTATATATATATATACACACACACACACACATATTTGTAGCATAACGATTAGGTACTATAAGCTACAGAATTTTTCAGAGTTGCTACTTAATAAAGCTAGCGCGCTGCAGTTATAGATAAAAGAGTAGCTGCTACAGCAATGCGTTACTTGGGAGCAGCTAAACGGCTCATTTCCAATAGGTGTTTTATTTCATCGTAAATTTTGAGGTGATTGACAGAGAAGATTAGAGAATGCCCATTTGCAATCTCTCTGTTTCGGTGATCGAATCCGTCTCCGAATCCACTAATAGGATCGAGGTGAGAACAGAGGAAATGGCACATTACCTGGCTACACAAATTTTTTGAACCACCCCGGGTCAACATCGCCCGGTGAAAAACAAAAGTCAATATGTGATCCCCTCTTCAGCTACTCACTTAAACTTCCATCAACCACCCTACACACTCTCTGACACCCTAATATCCCTGCTGTCGAAAGCACTCTTCCGAGCCGAGAACAACACATTTCGCCGGGTGACGAAGGCAGCATGGCCGCCGAAACAAATAAAACTTCCTTGTGTACTTTTTATAAACGTTCCTATAGTCGGAACCAGTGCCCAGTGTTTTCAATTATATGCCGCCGAGAAGTTTAATAATCATACCCATATATCAAGATATGTTCACACTTACACGTGTATTTATATAGGTATCCAGGCAACGCGATTCCCGGTAAGCATACTCAGTACCTACTTAGCATAAGCATAGGTACTAATAATTGCATAAGAATAATAATAATAAATATTTGTGTTATTTCTTAATATTTTACAATCGTTCGATTTCACACAACAATTTCTACTTATTAGAATTTATCTGTACCTAAAGACAGTTCCATCAATCAATTTATGCTCTAACAGTTGCTATAGTCTCGAAACTTCTTTAAGGGCAGATACTTTGAACCATTTGATGAAAAAATATCTGTTATAACCATCAAGTATAACAATAGTTTTTATTAAAAAAATAATTACTCAACGAGAAAACGAAGGGGATTTTGCTCTACCACTTTCAACATTTAACTTAACGGCATGAATAAACTAGGTAACGAGTAATGCACACGCTTCATATGCTTTTACAAAAGTTTTAACAGGATTACGAACCCTGAAGTTGTCGTTGTTTTTCTGTAAGTACAATGGACGAGAGTTAGAATAATCATTCTACTCTTATAAAATCAAAACTAAAAATATTTTAGTGCATTCGGACAGAAAGCACAGGTTGAGCCCATACATCCGTCAAGATATATAAAGGCACGTGAGAGGCTTGGAAAATGGGAAATCCAGTGTATAATTACTGGGCGACCTCAGACTCAAAATAATATACCAAATTAAGCAGATGCATACAAATTAAGTTGCATAGATTATTAGGTATCGTAAACAACTTCCTGGAAGGCTGGTTTTGAAAGGCAAGAGTCAACATATCAAATTAAAATTAAAATTTTGACCCGTAAAACGACGTTATCGTGAGTAGGACAAGCTGCTTTCATTATGTTGGATATAGTTTCCCATATAAATAGCGTGGCGAGAAATCCAAACAATAGGTTTGTCTTCAGACTTGTTCCCAAAACAGTAACTATTTTCTTATTTCTGTTTTGACTTTGGTCATGCATTAACCTGTCTACTCTTTGCAGAAATACTTGATATTTTCTTGTTTATGAAAAATAATATCCGTCATTAAATTACGAAGTTTGATTGTGAATTCCGTCGTCAAGAAGGAGAAATAAATGATAATGTAGGATGGAAATAAATGATCTGAGCTTTGATGGAGAGAGAAGTATTAAGTACCACCGAAATGAGGTCTGAATCCAATTGGAGAATTAGGTTTAATCGCACAAAAACTACGTAAATAGGATGGGATATATAAAAATACATTCTTTTATTTCTTGAAAGCATGATTTTATAATAGTCAATATTTTTTAAATACGACGGAGAGAAAAATCTGAAATTTCTACTGAAATGTGCTCTGTCGTGCAAGTAAAACAATCAAAAGTTGAAGGAGCCCATACGCGGAATATTTTCTCGTTTTTATACGATTAAAAATCCCAATACTCTACATCATGTAATCGTCAGCATCGACGGAAAAGCGTATATTTCCGAGAAGCTTAAATATTTGCGACTCAATCAGAAATCAATCACAGTGATTTTTATCACGGCCAGAAGTAAAGGAAAATTAAATAAATCGTCTTACCGCTACAATTAACGCTCTTATATTCAACAAATATTGATGATGACTTAATACACCCATCAAAGAGTTGCCAGGCTTGTTTTTATTACGACAATATCTCATGGAGTTTAGGAATTTACGATATTTACTGACCAGCCGCTTCGGGATCGTCCAAGTTACTATTACATATTCCGACCAATAACGAGGCTTCAAAATTTTAAAGCTAATTAACTATTTGATTTCGTACAACCATAATGACACATATGGCTATATATTTCGCAAAATATCTGTAAAAAATTGAGTTCAATCCCTTGACACCTATGGAATTTCACCAAAATTTAATCAAAGTAAAGCATAAATCACGGTTCATTAGGTGATGCGAAAATCGCCTCTCCTCCTATAAGCGAGCGTTTGGTGGAGAAACTTCTCGATTTAGAACAGGAAAAGCAAAAATTGGCCTATTTCTCCCTTGGACTCGGATGGGGGACAAAGGGGTGAAAAATGCCTCCATTTCCCGGACCGCTTTTCCGAGTAAGTACTCACGACGACTAATTTCAATCATTTTAATGGACCCGGCTCGTGTAAAAACGTCCCCATCAAGGTCACTAGAAAGTCATTTCTCTTCTCATCCTGTCGGCCTCCATCCATCCATCCATCTCATCACCCCGTCCTTATTCGGCTTCATTTATTACCCTTTTCTTTCCCTTCCCTTCTTAATGCCCAGAGGAAGGACATTTTTTTATACCTCCAGGTCTTCTCATTTTTTAAGAGGGTATCGAGTTTCTCCTCGCCTACAGTGTTGCGACAGCTCGGGGGAACTCCAACAAGGATGAAGAAATGTGGCGAAGAGGAAATATAGGGTTAATAAGGAAAATGGAAACGAAAAGGAAGGAATATTAAAAACAAACCATAAGACACGTGACGACGAGGAATTTCTGTCCCACAGAAAGACCGTTTAAGAAAGCCAACGCAGTATCTACCGATGCAAAGAATCCATATCGCTCGCCCGGAAAGTAGACTGATAAGGTTTGAGCTAAGGAGAAAGCTCAAGGCATCACCTGTATGTTTATAAGTAGGGTATAAATGATAAGAATAGTTATTTGACCTTCTTAATTTTGAAAGCAAAGACAAAAATTTAAAGATGAAGACTCTCTTTACCTTTGGCCTCATGATTTGCAGAATACCATAAAGCGATCGGAAGCATTTGGCATGATTACTCACACAAAATAGAAATGGTAATAGTATATAATAAAATATAAATAATAATACGCAAGACTTTAAAAGAAAACGATCACATTTATTTTCTAAGAATCCATTTTTTCTTGACCTTCACAGGTACTTACTGTGTTTGTTTTCAGGTCCTTCCGTGGAACCCTTTTCCAAATACACTATTATAGTGAGTGAAGGTACCTAGGTAATTTCAGCAAATACTAAATTGAGGGTAACGGATTAAGATAAGATTGTTTTATCCAATGTAAACAATCATTGAGAAAAATGTAACGAAAACAAATTTAATTTAACCATTACCACTAATTTTTCCTAGGTCGTAAAACACGATCGTAGATATTACATTGCGAGTAAGTGAGAGTTGAAGTGGAACAAGAAGAAAAATCATTTAAGTTTTACTAAAATAAATTTTCAGATATTAAAGGTCAATCATGTAACTAATTAATTATGACATTTCTCTAAGTGAACCCTTTAAATCCTACCAAATGAATTACTTAGAACTTAATAACTAGTAATAAAACCTTTGCAAAAATATATAGACTAATGACTTACAAGCATGTACAAATGCATATTTTGGTAAAATGCATATTCTTTTATTTATATATTAAGTATTATTTCAGTATATAAATGGCGGAGGGAAAGACGCAAGATAAATGATTTTTTCTGCGAGAGAAATTCTTTCATATCTCGAGACTGGCGGAATAAAATCGTCTGAAATTGAAAATACAATAAATTCTGTGATTTTCCTTGGAAATTTAAAAGCGTAGCTGCCATCTCATTCCTTATGTCCTTACGTCTCAGCCATTAGCCGTCTTTCAGCCTCGGACTATAACTCCTTTCATGCCCACCCCTCCCTCCCACAGCGCTCTTCAATCTACTTCCCCCACACCCTTCTTCCCGCCACCAACCTCCCCCTCTCCCTACGTATTACTGCACACGGACCGCGCCCCCTTTTCCATTTTCTCATCTTCTTCCCCCTCCATCGCCCCTTGAAACGAAGGACGGGCACAAGAGGGTCGGGAAGGAAAGGAGGGAAGGGACCTCCTCCCTTCCCGTCTCCCGCCCGTGCTCGCCCTCCGCGTCCGAAGAATACCATTCGAAAGGTATAAATCCGCCGCATCTTCACTCCGCGACGGTTATCAGGCTCGCTTGTCTTCCCTGGCTTCCATTCCCCTGCCCCTCCTCCCACCGTCTCCAAAACATCCTCTGCGAGGGAACGCCCGTGGACCCCTGCTCATTCAGTACCATTCTCCCTCTATTCCGACGCATCGTGAATTTCACTAGAAATTCGTTTCGTTGGAAGCGGATAATCCCTCTTTATGTGGCCACCTGCCGTGTGCTCCCTCGGCCGTCACTTTATTTTTTTATATCATTGCATCATCAATATTTTAACGAAGGCGCGGGGCTAACAAGCGAAACGCAAAAACGAGGTCAGATGATCTCAACCGCGCCCCAATTAAACACTTTTATAAGCTTTCGCCGAAGGCCCCGTCGTTTCCACTCCTCCGGTCACCGTCCCGACCTCAATAGTTCCTTGCTAGATGACCGCACGTCCTATGGCGCCTGCTGGCCTATCTCGGAACCGGCGAATAAATCTGGCTGAATTATTCGCACGTTAGCTATGAATTTAGAGCATTATCAATCATGGGGGCTCGAGTATTTTGGTGAAACACGGATTGCAGTCACTACTGAGAGGAAACAAAATTTTCCATTAAGCCCTAAATCGCTTATTAACGTTTTGTCTGCACTATCAGAGCTTTTATATTTAATCCATTTCAATATGTAAAACGCATTGTATGAAGATACCACAGTAATCTTTATCTACGGCACACACTGCTATATGTAAATTCTAATTTGATATGGTTGACCTAACAAACAATCTCATTGGATATAGGTAGTAACTAATATGTATGACAGCTTCCTTGAGATTGTGATGGAGAATTTAAATTAAGGAATTCCGAGAAAAACGTTGCATAGAATATGCCTACCGAAAAATAACATATAGGGATTTACAAAATTAATGAAGAACTTACCTGAGAAGTTATATATATAATGAGATAGATAAACGTCTTTATTTGGGGAATATTGAGCGGAATGGAGTGATGAGTTACAGCAAACCAGTGGTTGAAAATGAATGGAAAAAATAAGTCAGATATTCACGTTTGGTACATGGCATGGACCGCACAGGTAGGAAGGTAGTGGATGAAGAAACGTGTAGTAATAGGCATGGGTACAAGACAGCGTTGTCAGTTAAAATCAGTATTTTTCAGCTTATACGTGGAGGGGAGAGAGACATGGGAAGGAAAGGACGTAAAAATGAAAGTAGGTGAGGAACTGATCAAGTCGGTCAGATTTTCGGACGATCAAACATTAGGTAGCCAGTCGGCCAAGGGATTTCAATCATTGATCAACGCATTACAGAATCGGGATGTACGTGTGGGATAAGAATCAATGAGAGAAAAACGAAGGTAATGAGATTCTCAAGAAATAAGAAGGCTAAGATAAACATTAACGTTTGGGGGTGTAAACTAGAGCAAGCAGGTTCACCCAATTAGGAAGTGTTACAAAAGAAGGGCAAATTGGTAAGGAGATTAAAAGAAGATTTGAGGTAGGTAAAGAAGCTTTTACGGAAAAGAGGAAGTTGATGAAAACGACGTTAAGGAAAGAGAAAATGTAAGTGAAAATCTTTATATGGAGCGTAGTATTATTTGGCGCGGAAACTTGTCCGTTGAGGCAAAAGGATGCTTAAATTGGACCCTTTAGAGGTATAAGTGTAGAGGAGGATGGAAGAAGTGAAATTGACAGAAAGAAAAACAAAAGAGTATGAAGTTCTAGGATTGTAGGAGAAGAAAGAGATTTGTTGAGAGAGATTCAGAAACAGCAGGAAAGATGGATTCAGAGTTTATTGAGCAGATTGTTGCTGAATGGATTGTTGAAGACAGGGATAGAAGGGAGAGCGTTGAATAAACGAAGTAGGAAGACTATTAGGCAAGTTGGATGGAATGAAGAGTGGCAGAAAGGGCACGGAATTGAATAATGGTTTGTTATTTTTATTTTTTGTTGCTAAAGGGTGTTTTGATATTAATATGATTTTATCTGTATGCAGTGGTGTCCATCAAAAACACACGCAAACCGATATATTACCATTAATACAAGAGATAAAAAATATTCGGCCATTAGAAGGATGAAATAGTTTCTGATAATTTCTTTCTCAAATTTAATTTTTCCAGCGGAGTAGACGTAGGATTTTCCAAGCAACATTTCTAATGTTACCATATACTTTATGCCGAAAATTTTCCGTCATTCCCTGAAGAGAACAAAAGAATCGCTCTTTGACCTCTTCGCCAGAATATCAATTCCACAGTATTTTACATTTCATTGAATAAATATAATATGACGGGTTAATGTTATTTAGGAGCGAATAATCGGCCATTATTAGAGCACAGAGAAATAATTTCAAGTGAGAAAAATAGGTGTAAATTTTTATTTCCCAATCACCAACTTCTTTGAAGAAAATGAGCACAAGTGGAAAGGCATCTAATGATTTGAAGAGACACTGAAGTAAAGGTGAATTTACGGAGAATAATTAATAAGCTGTATGTTTTAGGGGAAAATGGCAAACAGGGTGCCAAAAATATTTTTCAACTAGAGGAAGAATCACTATATTTACAGGTAAGAATATTACTTATTTGAAATATTTTTTTTATTTAAAAACCCCGGATCGATTTGCCTAACATAATAACTCGGGCAGCTATACAGGACAGTGCCTAATTTATTATTCAAAGCAGCCCAAAACTGGAGCCTTTTCAATTTATTTTCTTCTCAAGTATTATGCAGGAGATCTATGTTCATTAACTATTAAAATGGAGTAAATATTCAAGTGACTAGCAACGGCTCGTTTTGACTACCCCCGAAGATGGGTCGTATCTGATGCATGGAAAAAACGGTAGGCTTGCACATGCGCGGAACTTTGAAAAGGAGCAGCCTTACTAAGGTCTTTTGTATCACTGGTCCTAAAAAGGAATCGCATATATTTTGATACAACCCTTTCCAAAGGCGTCCATACATACTCATTCTGAGGCATTTACTCCTCCCACTCTCTTTCAAAACTCGCCTTCCTTCTTTCCAGTCTCTTTCAACCCATTAACTCTCTTCCTCCATCTGGAACTCTCTCCCTTTCCTTTCAAACTGTCCTACACTCCTGAACCCGCAGTCCACGCTTACTCAAGCACACATGTGTGAGCACTGACCACCTTTCGACACCATTTCTTTATTTAACCTCTCCCTTTCAACATTTTTTTCCTTTTTGACCATTGGGTTATTCCTTCACCAACCACTCTCACCTCCTCTTCCTTTCCATTCGGAAATAAATCACCCCTCAATTATCCATGGAATACTTACCTATATTAACTCTTCCTTATCGATTAATTCTGCTACTTTGTATGAGAAAGTATTACTTGAAACAACAATTCTTACGATATTAAATTTAAAAAACGTCCATCGCCCGTTTAACAATTTCCAAAGAAGCTATAAGACAAACTCATTTCCATTATGGATCAATTCCGACATTTCCACTTTTAAATTAGCAAAAAACTTAAATCGGAACGCTATTAACTTGTATAAAACCCTAGATACATTCACGCACAATTAAAAATATTCTTATTCCAGTCATTCCTACATCCTTAACCAAAAACAGGTCAATACCACTGAAGCTGACATTATGGGGAGATACGACCCGCTCTAAAATATTTTATAACACACACGCATCACATCAACTGCTCATAACCTCCTGTCACAAATGATAAATGCACAATATATGATGTCTATCGACTTCTTCAGAGCACAATCTCCCTTTTCCTCAATATCTCCTTTCAAACATTTACAATATTTCTATACCTCTTCCCTCTTTCGCCCTCATTTTAACCCCTCTCCACCGTTTCCTCTAATTCCGAAGCGAGTCCTGCACCTTCAATCTCATCACGAACGCCTCATCCTTCTCTTTCCTTTTTGCACTTTCTTATTTCCCTCTACGTGCCCAGACTCTCCCTCTTTCAACTTTCCTCTTCTCCTTCGCATTTGTCTTACCCTTTTCTCCTTTTCCCCACCCCCGCCCCTCCCTCACGCAGGGGGAACAGGTGAGAGCCCGCGCTGCTGCATTTCCCCAGACACCTCGCTGTTTATCCGATCTCTTCCCGAAGAAACACTTCTTTTCTCCTCTTCTTCCCAGGCTCTCAACCCTCCCCTCCACCCTCACCCTCCAACCCACTTTCCCCTCCAACCCTTCCGATCCCCCCCTCTCCCGCTATCTTTAACCGCCCCCTGCTCAGCCATCACAGATCTACAGCTCTCCCTACTCCCACGGTCTCCTTAGTCTCCAAGTCCACCAATGTTTTTTTTTCCAGAACCTTCCCTCTCAGGCTTTCTACTCCCCTAGCCCTCAGCACTTAAATGAACAGCTCGGCCTTCGCATTCTGTTAACACCGCACCACCGCTTCCCTTTGTTTCTAGCCCAAACTTCGCTCTTCTTTATTTCACATAAGTTATCGAATGAGTACTGAAGTCCACCTCTCCAGATCTGCCGCAATGCCAAGACGTATTTTCAATCAAAATATTAAATTTAAGTTCACATTA
>LYUA01000029.1:1392871-1415496 GCA_002093875.1 Calopteryx splendens | reverse complement strand
TCACGCCACACTCGCTCTGGTATCTCCCTCTCTCTCTCTCTTTGCAGCTACGAACCCTGTCCCTAGTCCCCTTTCCCCGGGATGAACTCTCGCGCATATCCCCTTTCCAACATCCCACCCCCCTCGACGCCGAATGCCGTCCCTTTCACCCATCAACGCTGCATTTAATCCGTTACTTCGCCATCCTCCCTATCCTCGAAGCGTCACATCTCTCCCTCCCTCCCCGATTCCTCTCCACCGACCTCCTCATTTTAAACAAGCGCTCCCTCCACCTCCCGACCTCACCCCCCCCCACACACACTCCTCTGCTTTTTGCTTCCTACATAAATTTCCTCCGGGGCGGAATATCTTGCCTCGCTGATAAATTTCAGCAAGTTTTTGCTCGACTCTTCTGGGGAAATAGATCGCGCAAAAATTAGCTATCTTGCATGGGGATTCGTGAAATCGGTCGCTTTGAGCATTTTTACCACTCTCACCTTTTCCATCTTCGGGGATTCTATCTTCAGCTCAGTAGGATTTCTCATTTCCGGAGGAGGCTTTTTTTTCAATCTGGAGATATGCCCAGGCGACTAGAAAACGAGGCACGCACAAGGTCCCCCCTTTCTCTCCGTTACGAGTGGAAGGAAAACCCGATTATATTTTCATAGGTATCGTGACAGATAATAGATGAACTAAATATGAAAAGTGAATTCATTAAGTGCGTTATGAATTATAAATTAGGCATGCCAAAACTTAGAACACCAGAAAGGAAGCGTAAATCCTGAACTGCTAACACCCTTCGCTGAATTAATCTGTAGGTACGAGTTTGGCCTTCTTGTAGTAAAGAAAACACTTGCGCCAGCTAGAACACTAATGGAATAGGGATTAATTGCACCTACCATCGGCTAGAAAAGGAAAAATGTCGAAATAGAAACTGTGGTGAGACTCAGATGCGACTGAAATAACAACTGTAAAGGCCAAATAAACAACAGGAAGTTTAAAAAGTGATAATAAGTCTACCTAAAATTAGTGTTTTTTTCTAGATTGATATGACATTTGGGAATGCGAGAACTAAAACGTGCACCACCTAAAGGTAATGTCTACATTTTAAAAATGGAACTAGAATGAACTAAAATAGAAAAATTTTCCAAAAATCAGAACAACCACTCTCTCCATTTGTGAATATCGGATATTTAAAATATACTGAAAAATATTTCATTAGATTTAAGGCGTGCTTGAGGACACCGGGTATATGATGTGGTTTTCATTCAACTCTTCCAATTTTAAATCCGTATTTCACTTTATTCTTCCCAAAAATATAAAAGAGACAGAGGAAAAAATAACCACAGCTTGGGCAAAGGCACTTGTCAGATTAACTGAGAGCCCTCAACTTGTTCCGAATAGTGGACGATCGATTAGTCGAATGTTTTCTTTGCCCTTCACGTCAGATAAAACAGACGGATAAAAATGTTATAGAAAACACGGAAAAAACCTCAAGAACCCAAACACCGCCCTCCGGTGCATTGTCATCCACCATAACCACATCCACCGAATGCCTTTTCCTCGCTCCCTTAGGCCCCCATCCCTTTATCCCTCTTTCTCTCTCCCGCTTCAGATATCCCTCACTCACCTCTTTTCCCTCTGAATTTCCTTTGTCCCTTCCATAAATACACCCTTCTTTCCTCTTCCCCCATATACACCCCTAACACTCCTTTTTTTTCGTTCCCACGAAGCGGACGGAAGACACAAACCCTTCCCCTCATCCCCTACCAACCCACCACTCCCTTTAACTAGGTCTTAAAATTTCCACCCCTTAAATATAATTTTTTTCTTTCATTTTCTCCCTGTTAATGGGTTCGCCGGGACGCTATGAAAAATGGCACACTGCTGAGGACAAAAGGGGAGAAACCTCGCGGTGAAGAGTTTCAAAGGGGTTTAGGAGTGGCCGGGTTTAGGGCCCTTCTGGGTTAAAGGTTGGACGTGGAATTAGGATAAGACCGGGAGAGGAGGAGGGGGCGGACATGGGAAGGAGCCGTTCGCCAAGGAGAGTTGGGAGGGCGAGAGTGAGGCTAGGGAAGATATAAGCGGAAACAAGGAATCTTGAAGGAGATAAAAGAGGGGATAGGTCGGGGGGACGCAAGGGCGAGATCCCCAGGAGCAGGAAGGCCGGGCTGAAGCCGGAGGGATGAATGGGGAGGGGGAAACCGGAGAGGGAGGATCACGGGTAGTGCCGGGGAAGAAGGGTTGGGGGATTCAGGGATGATGTAGGTCGCGAGTGTAGCCCGTGGGAGGGAAGTGGGCAAAAAGGAAGGAGGGGCCAGTAACAAACAGCGGAATAAAGAAGGTTTAATAGACAAAACAAAGGAAGCCGACTTTCTCTTTCAATGTAGCCATCGAGCTATGAAAACAATAACCAAATTCCTATGAAAATTAGCCTTTAACCTGGAGCGGGGTAGCATACGAAAATGAAAAACGCACGTTATTGAAACCATTCCAGTCTCTTAACTCAATGGGAGAAACTAACGGAATGTTTCACTCATAAAACAGCGTGACGCAGTCAAGGAAAGCGCACCCGATTTTCGACGGTCCCGAAATACGAAACACCCACTTCATCAAACGGAAATATTTATGAGCAGGAATAATGAACAGTGTTCGCAAAGGCATTTTTGCGTAACAAGATTTCTGAGATTCCGAAAAATGAAAATTTCGACGTGCAAATCATCTTGCAGCGAAAAAAAATATTTCCCTCACGGAATCGGGAAATCCAGCCGCACGTTGTACACTCTTCGAGGCTGGAGCGAAGGCGAGGAAACGGGAGGGGCATGTGAGCTCAGGACTTTTGCACGAAAAATAACCTTCACCGAGTAGACAGTGGAAAGAGGTGGAACGACGAGGGCGGGGAAGATGTAAAACAAACGAGAAAATATGTGGGAAGTGGGGGGAAGAGAGTGGGAAGGTAAAAGTGGCTCCCTCGGCGTGGAGGGAGGAAGGAGGATCGGAAAAGGAGAGGGCAGGAAGGAAATCGCGGGAGGGAAAGCTCGGAGGGATGAAGACGGGAGAAAAAGTATGGTATAGGCTGGACGAAAACAAGAAGGGAGTATTTAGTAGGCGAGAACACACTTTTTGGGCAAAGTATGGGCAGGGCGGGGCTGCCATTTTGAAAATGTTAGGAAGGAAATATTCTCGGCGATAAAGAGAAAGGGAAGAGATGAATGCAAAACAAAAGGGTACCCAGGGAGTGAAGAGAGTAATATATAATCAGAGTCCCACGTGGGAAAGAAGGAAGAATGGGGAATAGAGAAATAAAGAGTCAAAAAAACACGACCAGTCCAACAGAGGAGTAAGAGAAGCCCATGGGGCATGCAAGAATTACGGGTGGCTCTTGACTTTATGCGGGAAATTGAAAAGGAAAATATAAACCACATTCCGAGTACTATACACAGTGACCTCAATCGAAGTAACGCACTTATGCCATTTTTATAAGTCGAGGTTCCTGCCAAGTATAAAGAAATATGTTATGTGTCATACAATACATCATTCACGGCGTTCGCAATGGTAAATAAACTATTACGATCATCTTCAGCCCTTTCCTTATAATATATAAGAATTAAAAATAAAACCTAAAGTTTGGTCACATTGGTAAGGGTGGCCCTAAGTCCAACGGCACATGAGGGCACGGGAGCCCATTTCTTTCACTTTTGCCACCTACCTCAGGGCTTAAAACAAGAGACGTCACCCGGAATCGAACCCAGGAAATAAGGCTTGAAGGTCATTTATCCATCCACTGGGAAGCCATGCCCTCGAATGCAAACAGAAAACCTAAACTATACTGCTTCCATGCAGAGCCTTTGATATTTAAATGGACGCATTACTGGGCGTGCATTAGACTAAATTTATAGAATGTCTTGGGCTTCCACCGGAAAAACCACCGGAAAATAATTAATACAATTACCACTCTATTTACACCCAAGAACTATGGTAATTTTTCTCTCGGATTAAGATGCAAAAAAAACTCTATTCAACTCGCATAAATAGGCACGTTACAACAGATGTATCTACCGATGCGTAAGATTTAGCCATCAAGATTTCAGGGGTTCCGAGATTTAGCGAGTGTTTTTAGTTTTTACATGAAAACATTGTAGTTAATCATTAATTCACAACTACTTAAAACAGTATTTATAATATAGCATGCAACAACAGCTCTAACATTTACATATTTTAAAAAACACGAAAATGTTGGAAATCCTAAGAAAAAATACTAAATCGTCGCGAACCCAAGTGGTAAATATATTTTGAAGGGGATAACGGTATATCGTCTGTACATATCAAAATATTTTATAATGAGGCAAATAGTAACTTGCTTGGCAAGCCGTAACAGAAGTTTTCGGAATTAAAACCCACGTTACACGATAAGCTGGCCACCTCTTATGCTAAGTAGTATGACATGCTGCCTGCAGCTTCGTGAGATAAGAAAAGGAAGCAGTTGCATAGTCAAAAGAAAATTTTCCCCGTTGACAATTCAAGTTTTTATGAATCCAATTTAAAGTTATTGGTGAAGTTTACAATTTTGCTGCAGAGGAAGAGAGAGAAGCGATCACAAAGAAAGGAAAAGTTTGGCGATCATCAACGTCCTCATCCGAAATTAAACCAACACATTCTTTTAATTTAAGGGCCAAAAGAATTCGTAATTATCTATTCGATCGCCTCTAAATTAACTTTCTCCCAAAATGCGAGCGCTGAAGCGAAAAAAACTAGGAAATGAGAAAAGGAATGAGGTGCAAATAGAGAAAGAGGTATATAGATAAAGTTCAGGAGAAGGTGAGACTTGGTTTTGAAGGCAAGGTTAGGCGGAAATAGGAGAGTCTCGAGGGAGGGCTGGAAAAGGGTGATGGAAAGAGGTGAGGGAAATTGAAATGCATGCCGGAAAGGCGGAGTTGCCGGAAGAGAAAGAGATGGGGGTTGTGGAAGGCGGGGAAGAACCAGTGGCGGGGAAGCTCTGTTGAAGTCCTTGCCTGTTTTTTTGCTGTTTTTATGCTAAAAGCCTCATAGGGATAACGTAGAGGGTTTTTGGGAACTCATCAGTAGCAATGACCACGAGCCTAAGGGAACTCTTAAGGGAAACGTGTGCTTCATGATTAGGATGATTGACTCGCGTATAGTAGGTACCAAAACACTTAAATTGCATTGTAAAAACTTAACTATAGAATTCGACAAAGTCAATAATGTGAGCGAAGCAACTTAATTGGAAAAGTAACCTCAAATACAAAAAGTACTATTTTTTTATTCAAGTTGAGTTTTAGAGCAAGGGTTTTTGGGAGATGTCAATAGATGTAATTAAGTTCTGGGCTTGGTGGTGAAACACACACCTGACCGGCAATCGATAGATCTAAATTCGAATTTTCCTGGAAAATTTCATTCCACACACTAGTACATTATTTCCCGTACCTATTATGGATATAATCCGAAATCACTAGAAAAAAAATAATAAATTTTCATTTGAAAGTGAGTACTATGGCAAGAAAACGTGTTCTATGGTTAGATTATGTCGATTTCCGCTTGGAGGAAGTTACTTCGGTAAAACTAAGTTATGAGCCGGAATGATACTTTCGGATATGTTAGAGAAAAAAAATTATTCCTTGATTCCAAGCCTCATTCCAGGTATCGCTGAGTTGAAAACAAAATACTTGGGAGATAGCTCAGCAGAAACTGTAAGGCTGGATAGAACGAGAATCTTAAGAGAGGGATTATGCGTACGTACATCCATGCATCGGCCAGCGGAACGAGAAAAAGACTAAGCAGCGCAAACGGCAAGGGGAAATGCATCCATTCTTTCGGACGGGGTATAGAGCAAGGAGGAGATTTCGACGGCAATGTTATCGTAAAGAAATGAAAAGGGAACAGTGCACGGAAAGGGATAGAAAGGGGACAGAAAACGAGAGCGAGGAAAAAGAAGTTGGACGTAAGTCTTAAAAAATATTTTCTTAGAACAAAAATGAAATCCAAGGAGAGGAATAAGTAGAATGAAAAAGGGAGGAAAGAATGAGGAAGGGAAGGAAATAAGGGTATGTGAGGAGCAAAAAGGCCAGAGAAGAATGCCCGTGAGTAATTGAAGCAAAAGAAACGGCAGTGGACTCGTGAAGAGAAAGTAAGGGGGCTGGCAATAACGAAGGAGGCAGAATGAGTGGAGTGGGAAAAAACGAGAAAGAGTGTGCTAGGAGAAAACTGGGCACATTTCAAGGGAAAGAAAGGACTCCAGGCGTTTCCAGGGCAAGTGAAACAAGAACTGGGTGGATGAAAAGGCAAAAGGGCAGAGGGATAAGGGAAGTAATAAGACGGAAGGGTGAAAGATATTCGAGTAAAGAAAGATTTTATTTATTTTTTTCATAATTCATATTCAGCACGGTATGGGCGATTAGAAAAATGTGCCACCTCCGATTTGGAGGAGCAAGGTGTTTCCGATTCAAAGATTTTTTTAAAAAGTAAGAGAGAGACTACGACGGCAATTGATTTTCATGATTTAATGGGCCAAAGGTTTTCTCTTAATTTCCTTCGAAGATGTCAGCCAATCACCTTTTTTTATTTACTTATTCTTTCCTCGCAACCTGAGTTATATGAAAGGCCTATTTGCTCAAACCAATGCCAAAAAAATCTCACGCGAACAATCACTGAAATTTGTGTCCTCCCTCTTGTCCCCGAAGTTGAAGCAATCTGCAGGGGGAGTAGTGATCTGAAAAATCTGAGCCAGCGCTAAAAACAACGAGGCATATTGATAGTCTTCATAAAGTTATGCATTTTCCTTTTTGATCTTCTAGCTTCCCCTAACACAGAAGTTTTTTTGACAAGGCGTGTTAAAAGCTAGCGCCTGGTCAAAAAAATAAGCGTAATATATGAATTCGATAGTTTCAAGCTCTACTAAGGCTGTGAAAATTTATGTTCATGAAATGAAGAACACAATGTATCCATCCACTGATGTTTTATTGAGGTACGACTAGTTTCGAACTTAGGCGTCATCTTCAGACAAAATTTTTCTACCTGCACTAGTAAAAAAAAAGCTGTACTGCCTGAATATGACGCCTATGCGTCGAAACTAGGCACAACCCAGTAAAATTTCATAGGATGACGATGGATAGTATTTCTCGTGAAAAAGCTTAATAAATACTCGCCTCACGACTATGGGTAGGTTTGGAGGATAAAAAAATCAAGCTAAAACTTAAAAGAGCACCATCATAAATATCTCAGTAACATTGGGACATCAACATAGCACATGGCATGAAACAAAAAAATAAAATCCATCTTCAACCGACATGTATTCAGCGCTGCTCTCACTTAAAAAAAAAAAATTAATTCACGCCAAAGAAAGACGCCTGCAAGGCCGAGAGTTTTCCTTATTTAAAAAAAACGAAAAAAAAATAAATGGACAGAAAAAAAACGGAAATAACCTCCACCGACCCAATTTATCAGCTAATTAACTAGAAAATTAATTAAGACCAAGATCTACATAATATGAATTTTGAATAAGAAAAAAATAATCATACTAGATATTTAGAACAGAGAATTAAATCCCAAGTTGTCCCTTCCCCCATAGGGAAGGGTGACTGAATAGGCAAGTCATACCAAAAGAGAATTTAGTTTCCTCGGGATCCTGAAAGTCTCCGACCAAGAGAAGTCAAGGTGAGAGAGGAGGGGTTTGACATTTGCCTAGACAGATTAAGGATGTGGGGCTGGCACAACGACAAGAAAGGACAAGAAGGTTGAGATAATAGTGTTGAGCTAAGCAAATTCCTCACACACGGATACACTTCATACGAGTCAAAAGGAAAGGTTACAAAAAACTTGTAACAATAGGATAAAACTATATTGTAAGTCAAAACACGGTACATTGTGACATAAACATGCATTGTGACAGTCAATAACTACCGCAATACTGAATACTAATAAAAAAGTATAGGTAGGCTAATTTACTTTAAGACGGATTTTAAAAATTTAACTCAAAAATTAGCCATTTAGAGCAATAGCACATTAATTAATTCATTTAAACAAGACAAACCAATTATCAGTGAAGTTTATCCAAGTTCCATCTAATAATTGATGGAACGACTGATACAGAGAGGCATACAGTCCTGTCAGTTATGAAAAAAATTTCTGATCATAATATGTTCACACCAAGACATTCGCAGAAAGGGTACCAATACCACTATCCCCCATCACTATATTCAATGGGATACAAGGCTGAAATCTCCTGAAACTTGAAATTATTCACGTTCAAAACTTAACTGTTGTCTTAATCAGGTAGGTAATGTACGTCTACCAAATTAGGCTTAACGTCTAGTTTTAAAATATCTTTTCATATCTAAAGAGGCCATTGAGAACAAAAATATTCAACAAGAAAAGGTAGGAAAGGAAAGAATACCAGCAAAAAAAGAATGGGGAATTTAGCATATAGGGACACCATTAAAAAATAAAAGATGCTAAGCAGTAAAACCGCTTCCGCTTTTTGTAAAAAGGAGGTTGAGTCCATCACCGAGATTCTCCGCTCTATTGTTATCTTCATCTCATATTTTCATTCCTGATGTTCTCTACAGAGGCCTTTATGGCTCGGTAAATAATTTAATGCCTATCTTAAGACACTTCTCATTTCAAGTTCGTAGAACGTCTTTCGTTTAACCTTTTCTTGCTGAATGTTTTCGAGCGTCTCTCAACATCCTAATCTTCACAAATTAATTTCAACTTGAATTCTGAACAATTATTTATAACTATGGAAGTAACACACGTTTAATTATAAACTGAAAACTCACGAAATCTTCCAGAAAACGTTTATTTCTACATTTCATGACTATATTTAGTGTCAATTAAATCCCATTCCCAGTCGACTTCAGCGTTCATAGTTAATTCATTTCCGAAACTCTCGAATAAAAAAATTTAAAAATATTTTATAGCGAAAAATACTCCTTTTTGCGTCAAATCCAGCAATATAATATGCATGGGACGTTTAATGTCAGGATGTAGAAAAACCCCAAAATATTGGTTCTATAAACTGGAGTGGCAGTGTCCCGGACCCAATTGGGTGCACGGAGCATAAGAATTCAAGGTGGGAACGGGGATGAAGAGAATAGGGCCTCGAGAAGGGAGAACATAAATAGGGATTAGTCGTACCGCGGCACATGCCACGACTTGAAAGTCCCTCTATTGCCTCATACGAGCAAGCTGCTAGGGTACACGAGGAGCACGGGACAGGTGAGTGACGCCAACCAGCACCAACGCGGCAGAATATCTAGCTCGGGGAAAAATGCCCCGAGGTGACATTTTTTTTACAAGGATAAAACGGTGGAGATGGAAGGATAATAAAAGGCTCGCCAAGGTTCCCTCCTTTGTGGCAAGATAACAGTCCAAGAGAGGCGGTCATTGAGAAGATGAATAAAATGGCGCCAGAATGGAAAGATGATTCTCGAGAGCTTGGGCGAAATGAGAAGGCAGGAAAAAAGGAAAGGAGTGGTCGGGTGGAAGAGAAAATGGAGCAAAAAGAGAGCATGGTGAAGATCAACTAACAAGAGAGACAGAGAGAGAAAGATCGTGGTAAGAAAGACTGGTAGGAGACGGAAAAAATACTTCACGCTGCAGGCAAAACTTGATTACATGAACGTCCTTCGACTAGCAAATGTATTCATTCTTTCCCTCTTAGCAGAAACATTTCGGAAAACCAATTTCCTTGCTGTCCGGCACTGCCGATAAAAAGAGTACAACACTGTATTAAATACAATTCCAACGGTTTTTAATGAAAAGATGTCGTACCACTAAATAACCAACTCATCTCCAAAGGATATACCATATTTCTATATACACATTAACCATTATCAATAATACCCACTTCGACCATCCCAAATATCCCCATAGCGACGACCAAAGGGCCAGCCATTCCATTTTTATGAACAACTACTACGAAGTCATGCATGGAAAAATATTCATCAAAATATTAATATTTCTTGCCATAAAATGCTGGAAAGTCTAACATATTTCAGGTATGAATGATACAGCTTTTAGGAAGATGTAAAAGACCAAAAACTTTATGGTGCGTCGCAGAAGTGGATTGAAATGGAAGCGCACTGCAGGAGTTTTAAATGAGAGAGCGAGGATAGAAGAAAAGACGGGGAGATTGGAGAGGTAGGTTTAAATCAGATAGAGAAAAGGATTGAAAGTGAGGTCATCTCTGATGTTACCCAAAGCGAATGAGAAAGGAGCATTGGGAGATATTTGTCTGTGATGGTTCAGAAATTAATCGACTGTAACCTAGCATAGCTATAAGAAATGCGAATAAATGCAGGTATCAAGGTCAATTTTGAATATCACAAAAGAATCAAGATAGCAAGAGGCAGAAAGAGGTTAGTTTGAATCATATGTTGACTACCATCATTTTCCATACCAATGCATGCAAACAAATACCTACACCTTAGGGGAAAAAATACCATGGATAGCGTTAATAGAGGCCTGAAAAATTAATATAAAGAAATAAAAAAGTGCAAGAAGACCATGGTTGTATTTCAGTATAAATCAGTTTTTAATATTTTTATTAAATTTTTTTAGGACCATGTTTTATTGTTAAAACTTTACCACGAATAATAGTGAAAGTATCGGCACATGGTTATATTTTATTATATTCTTTTGAGAAGCTTCTATATTCGAGTTAACATAAAAAATGTAAATGCAAAAAGTATTATCTGTACCAATATCTGACTGACCAATTTACACTCTATGGTACATGATTCAAGGCGTTTAAATGCATCTACTTCCTGTATTTCTCAATATATTTTCACTACACCGTGGGCCGAGATTTTCCCCTTCACTGTAAGTCGTCCACCGTAGATGATTGCGATCTCCGCTTAAAAAGGCATGCCTTCATGAACGCAGCCCATTCAACGTCCGGCAGAATAACGACATGCACTACTTGCTCCTGCATCCACCAGGAGTATATTACTACTACTGATACCACTTCATTTTCGACAAAAAAAGTAAAGCCATCAGCAGCAAAAAGAAAGGCTGTGAAAGTGCATTGGGGTGAAAAAAAATGTTTAGTTCTTCAACGTTAATCAGTTTTCCTTGCAAGGTAACTAACGATTCGAAGCATTTTCAAGTTCAAATTCTGATCAATATCGTTTACATGAACATTCTCAAAGGTCCTTTTAGTTTCATGAACAAAGTTCGATGAAACCCCTCACTGCAAATGAAATCGGAAATGCTTTTATTACACAAGTTTCCTAGGCTATGCTTCAACGTTATCGAAACTTAAAGGATGTGTATTTAACAACTGTATTGAAAACTGAGGCGGGTAGAAGGAAAAAAAGCGTTTATAATAGCCGGTAAAGTGAAAACTTCCTGAAGGACATTTGACGTATCATCGGACTAGCTTTAAACTGAGTTTCAAAAATTTCCGCAGACTACATTTTCGTGGCCCTCCTTTAAACCTTCATTCATTTTCTAACCACTTAAAAATACCTACTTACTACTTTACTTACTTGCTGAGGTAAACAAGCGCTTCACAACCAATCACAATCATAATGGCTCAAGTAAACGGAATATAGTGAACTAATTTCTTTTGTCAGGAAAGTAATGCTGTTCTTTAAGCACCACTCATACAATTTTTACTCAATTCAAAATATTAAATGGCTGTCATTCTTGCTGTTATAACGCACACGTTGTTTAATCAGTACGCTCATTCAGTGTTAGTGAAAAGTTTGTCAAAAACACGATGACATATTATGAGCCTTCCCCGAAAACGTGACTATAGAAAAACATCAAACACTGAAACAACTTTTAACCAAATAATGAGTAGCGACAGGGGAAGTTCGATGGCATCCCAAACGAAAGGATCCCATGGGCTCAGTCCTCTCCGATACGATCGTAGAACGTGACCACCAGGGTCAAACAAACGATGTGATCGAGGTAAGAATGAAAATCGGTGAAACTTGGCAATAAAACACATCAGCATGTTTTCCAACTGACTATGGGGAAAGGAGAGAGAGAGAGAGAGATGGGGGTGAAAAGGCGAGTGTGAGCCCGGTTAGAAAAACTTTAGGGGGGTGATGAAAGAAACCCCAAAATTCTCTCCCAAACTCCACACGTAATCCCCTCTCTCTCTCCGAGCAAATTTGGTAGCGGTGGTATCGAGAAAGGGGGATGAGAGGGGACGATGAGCTGCGGGGTGAGTGCTATGCCCAACGTGATGAGGGAGGAGAAATTGGCGTAAGTCGAAGGCAAATGAGATCCTTGATGGGAGAGGCGATGATCCGCAACGAGGGAAAGAGAATTTGAATGCTTCACGGATCAGGATGGAAGGAATGGCAATAAGAAGAAAACGGTTGGTATGAAATGGGATAAGGCGGAACCACAAAAAGAGGCGACCAAATTCGATCGAAAAAGAGAATATTAATAATCCCACGTCGGTGTTAGAATACTTCTATTTTTACGGCAGTAGTAGCGGTACCCTATATTTGTGCGTGTTTAGATAATTCTGGCCACGCCTCCCCGCAAGCGGACGCCGGAGAATATTACAACAAGGTAGCACAATGGCCAATCTCGGAGAAAAAATAAAACCCTTTCGAGCTTTAGATTAGTCAGCGAAGCGCATTGCCCACCGGATTACATCGACCACCTTCCACCCATTCGCTCACACGTTATTCTAATAAATGCTGGTTAAATTTCAGTCGATGGCACGGATTTAACACCCAAACTAATTAGGCCATTCAAAAAAAATAAAATTCAGTCCAATCTTGTTTTAAAGCGATTAGTGGAAAATTTTGTTTTCAATATTTTTCCGGAAACTGTTGAAAAGACAACAGGCTTCTAATTAAGCGTGTATGTTCTTTTAACGCCTGGCTGAAACCTTAATTAATGCTATTAGTACGTGCAAACTTACGTGATAGTGCTTATTGAAACGGACTTATATTCTATACTTACGGACAATACGCTTCTCGAATTAAAGTACATGAACACTACGCGGAATTAAAAATCAATGTTTTCTCGGTGAACATAGAATTCCTCTAATTCAGGCCTAAATTCAAATACTTTCGCTATTTGTTTTCCTTATTTCCTCATTTCCTTAGTTTTCTCTATAGTTGCGAGAGTTTCACAAAGTGAAATTCTAAAGGGGATGCCTCTATTTCAGCCATCTCCAACTACAGATCCCTTTTTCAATCATAATGTAGCTTAAACACTCCCCTATCCGAAGTTTTGAAATTTTATTGAGGCAACAAAATGGTGATCAATCATTGAGGAAATTAACGATTAAAGATACCCTATTACCATTGCGGAGTACATTGGTCTGATGGAGAATAGATGTACCTCTTTCAACAATTACTTACTTTCTAAAACACGACTCGAATAATGAATTTCAATGTGGACGAGAAACATTTAAGAATATATTTATTTTCAACAGACTTTACGAAAAATAAACATTAATAATTATGTTTTAACGACAGAGTGACGCTCCGTGAGCCCGATACCGCTATTTTGCGGGAGATATGGTAACGGTGAAAAGATTATTTTTTTAATTGATGGTAACAATTGAATGGCCACTCGGTTCATGATTATGTAAATGTATACACGACGTAATAGTTAACATTTTGTTTTAATACATTAAGTAACATTGAGGGGAATATATTTGATTACTATATAGTCATGTTAATGTCGAATGATGCCGTGTACCTAATGCGTGAAAATACAATACGTATTTTTTTTTAAATTAGCGTTACTATACAAATATGTTGTATAAGCTGAGCTCTTATCTTTTAATTTTTACTTATGCCTAACTCAAGAACCAGTAAAATTCCTTGTTCTACCGACGAAGTGTAAAGTTTATCTAGTATTCAAAGATTATGAAAATGAATTTTTCCCTTCATTTTTAAGTAAATCTCGTTCACGATTACCTACATGATTTTAATTTAAAATAAATTGTTTTGTATGGGTTTATATGGTATGGGGGCATGGTTATTCAGTGGGTAGAGAGTTTGGCTACTAACCGGGTTAGATTCCGGAGGACGCCTCTGGGCACCTTGAACTTCACCCAAGCTGAACTATTTTTTGGATACCAGATCTTCCTGGGAAAACGCAGGCGGCACAAGGAAAGTAACTGCCACACCTACCCTGATGTGTAAAGTTCACACGCTGTTGGACTAAGTATTATCTGAGCTCTACCTTCACCTATCAAACCAACTTTCCGGTTGATCACTGTGACTTAAAATGCCATTGTACGAGATTAAGCTATAGTTAAAATAATAGATCAAATTGATTCCCTTAGCCGTTCTGGTGTTAAGACAATCTTATTAGACAAGCGCTTTAGTTAATTTAGCATTTCATGTGTTACGTTTTCCCTTAATAATGCGTGCTATGCTCCCGCGTTTTATCCCGTATCCTTCCCTATATTCTTACATATTCCACAGCATCCTGTCCGCGCAGGGAATTAATAGCCTAGTGGGCCTTCCAGGGGTTCCGAAGTGAACGAATACCTAGGCAATCACCAGACTTCATTTTTTGTAGCACACCTGACATATTTGATAAAAGGATTATACTTTCAGCACAGTTCAGAAAGAATGTACGATTACTTTAGGAGAGAAACAGAAGAAATATGTAGAAAACACTGAACATCTTTAAGATCTCTAGCGTGTCGAATGTGACTAAAGTCTAAGTTTTTCTAAATAGTTAACATTATTTTCACACTATTTTAACCCAAGAATACATAAATTAATTGTGCTTTGGTTCATCAATAATGTAGCATCCTAATATGCCATAGAAAATAAATTAAAATATATCATGTGCATGATTATTAACCCAGATATTAGTAATTAACCCACATATTAGTAATACCTACTCTATTGTACCAATTTTAAATTATTTATCCATGCATAACTATGGAAAATTGTTTTATCTTCATGACAAGTTAAAATCTCCTCATCAAAATTTGCATACAGATGTCACCAATAGATGTCATCAATAGGTACCGTAAAGTGTTAGATGCACACCCTATTGGAGTTAACATCTTCGATTGCAATCCACGGCAAAAAGGATTGATATTCCACTGTTGTAAAGAAAATCACGAAAGTTTTAAACTTGTTTGCGAGCCGCAGTTTCCCATACTTGGCCTACTTCAGTAGTTTTTTGATTGTTGACAACGTGATCGCGTCAAAATTTTTAATGAAAACATAAAGAGATCCAGTAAGCAATTACGATATTTGATAGAAATATAACATTGTATCATTGTAGACAAATGTTCTCGACATATTTTTTATCACAGAATATAAAGTAGCCTTATCCCCAGTTGCCAGCGACAATAGGTCCAATCGACTGATACTTGAAAAGGTATTTTTTGCTCGAGAGTTTACTGAATTATGTTCAAAAACGAAAATTAAATCTGTGCTCTAGCAGGAACATAATTTCTAATGGTGTCAGTATGGAATACATCGAAGCGATACCCGGGATAGGACCCTAATTTGGAAGAGAAGGCTCAATTCATTTCAGCTATTTGATCATAAACATTTCATAATTCTGTATACTCTTGCACGTTAAATCATATTCTCTACCTAGGTTTAGTACTAAAATTCGTATTTAGCTCACATAGAGACTAAATAACTACCTATACACTTCAACGTGAAACGCTGAATTATAATACAAGTTGAAACAAAAGCTGTCCCGAGAAGAGGACCGCAAGTAAAAGGGATAACGAGCAAAAGATAAAAATTTACACAAAAGGTTACCATTTCCACTCTATCCTCCGGTTAGCTTATCAGAACAGGCTGCATAGATTGGTGTCCTAATGCGGCCAGTATGAATATCGAGGCCATTGAATGGATGCCAATTTTATGTCATGGGAATTTTACGTCCCAGGCCAAGCACGAATGCAGAGAATTCGAAGGGGTAAACAGCAGACGAACCGATTAAGATAAGGGCTCGGAGATGACCATAAACGGATAGAAAGAGGCTTGCGGGAGGTTCAAAAAAGAGGCGGCAAGAAAGGAAATGTTGGAGGCAGAGAACGGCCGTGTGAAAGGCAGAGAACGCAGACGTTAGTGAGACAGGAGCGGAGAGAAAGCGGTCAGTGAAGACGTGGAATGAGGAGGAACTTAATGAATCCGAGGCGAAAAGCGCGACGCGTAAAAGTAGAAGGGAAAGTTGGAAAAGGACACAGGATAGAGGCTTATCGGAGATTTCCGCAGCCTCAACGATCTCCGCTCGATTATCGAGGAGCCTAGATGACACTAAGAGAAGCTCTTCTTAAAGACGAGAGATAGAGGCACGGTGATCGATAAATATTTCAAGAGGCCGTAAAGGAAGAAATGAGAGCGTTCTCTTGAGTTTTACTGGAGCAGAAGAAGAAGAAGAAGAAGGGAGCTTAAACGCAAGGGTTAGGCAGAGGGGAATGAGGCACCACAATTAAAAGGCACGTTGATTGGGAGCGAGTTCCACGGCTCAATGTAGAGACCAATGGTCGCATTTAAGGCATCTCACCAGTAGTGAAAATAAATTGCTACTAAGCCCCCTGATAGATTAATGAACGGGATGAAGTGGTCGCAAACTTGTCTAGAGGAACTTACTTAACCAGGGGTAGGGAGAGAAAGATTGTCTCTCATAAATAATAGGCATAGTTATGAGTCAATCACTATTGTCTGCTCCCTAGAAGATGGCAAGGAAGTGAAAACAGCAAGTGCGTCCATGTAATTAAGAGAGTTCTTCAACACCTTGATCTTCATTAAAGATGCTGTTGCTACAAGAGCTTATATTAAACTAATCAGCAGTCAACTTCGTAAAATATACATTTCTGATGAAACAGTGAACAAAAAATTGTAATAGTAACAACTCTTATTGAATCAGAGGGAGCAGCAATAATTTTAAAATTTATAATTTCCCAACTGCGTTTCCTCTTTATTAAAGAAAGCTAGAGAAAATGATAATTTAGCCATTTCATTCACTATTAATTATTAACTAATAAATTATTTTTATAAAAAATTATTCAAATCTTGCTTTGTGCGAAAAATATAAATCAAGTTACAGCAGAAAAAGGGCATAAAAATAAAAACGGAATAAGTGATAAGATAAGCTCGAATCATATTTTTTATTAGGAGTGAACGAGATTCCTTATCAAACAAGTTTTAAAAAATATCTTGCCACAAATCTCTCACGCACCCAAGTTGAAGAATTCCCACTAACTGAAATAATCTTAAAAAAACATTACATTGCAATGCGAAAAGATAAAATGAATTAAGAACACTGAAAATAAAAATATATTTAACCGTCTCATGCTGGTGAAGGGAGCAGGAATGTAACTTTTTCAAACTCGAGGGCGATGGAGTTTCACGAACACCGTTATGGAATCAGACAAAACTATGTACAAGAGTCCATTAACATGCACTTCTTGCCTTGGGAAATGACTGCTGCATTTAAGAGTGGATGTACCTCATTAAAATCGTGAAATGGGATGGTATCTTCCGATAAAAAATTTGCCACACGCAGCACGTGGACGCCCTATGTATTAATTTAATTTGGAGTAGGAAAATAATTGTAATAATACGTTGTGAAATATATCATTTTATAACTTGCAGCGGTAAGAGTCGTTGAAGAAGAACTAGGCCAAAACTGTTATAGGAGCTGCAGCACGAATATTAAACGTTCCACGTGGAATGATTATCCCCCATCAAATTTGAAATTAAGTTTTTCTAAGTCGGCAAGAAAGTTTTGGATATGAATTCGAAATCGAAACGTCATTTTATGATATTTTCCCGAACTTTCAAAGAAATTCCATCGGGTGAAATTTTCAAAATTAGGAAGAGGTAGGAAAAATTGGTCATCCCCGACAGGAAAGCGAAGTCCTAACCATTAATTCTTAGTTCTTCCACAGCGATGATAGTACCTTGTGAAAAGAAAGACGTCCAAATTTTGTACTCACGATTACAAATTCTGCAGAAGCCAGGGGATATAAAGTCGTTAACTCACCTGTAAAAGAAGAAATTGTATCGTTAGCTCAATGGAATCTCGTAGAAAATATTAGAATAGTAGTATTAAACTCCTTAATATGAAAAAGCACTGCCAATATATTAAGTATAAAATATATTTTATATGTGCATTTTCCCTTAGAGAAAACTTTCCATTGAATGAACTCAACGGTTTCAGAAAATGTGATGAAATATTTTATTAAATGTACCTAATTTATGTCATCAACCTTAAGCAATTACAAAAATGGCGTTTCCTTAAGGTATTGTTTTTTTACTTTGAGTTCAAGCCATTAGCAACATTACCTCGTATATCATGTTGAAAGAAATCAACAAAGTAAATTTGCATGGATGAAAATATAAGATAACAATTTGGGCATCAAATAGTAAATAACATGGAGCACCCTGAGGGACCCCTAGTTTCCTTTCGGTCGCATCATCTCATTTAAATGGCCAATGAAAATGTAACTATCATAAATCGCTCACAAAAAAACAATGGAAAGAGCAATCGCTCTCCGCAGATATAAATCAATAAAATAATGACGTGAAGTCGTAATATATGAGCATGTGTATATTTATCGGGAAGAGCATAATAAATGGAAAATGATAAGAAAATTTCTCGGGTAATATTTCATTTCGAACCTTTCAACCCCTCACTAAACCCTCGGAATTTCGGACTAGGGATGAAGAGTGAAAGAAAATAATGACAAAGAAATTACCCGGCGGTGGAAAATGTTTCCTCTAAAGGAGAGTGACTCGATTATTAAATTATCCTCAATCACGAAGAATGTCGGTAAGAGTTGGACAGCGTGCAGAGATTCAAAACGTTGGATATGAAGGGAGATTAAAAAAAGAAGTAATTTTGACTGAAGAGAAGAGGGTTGCGACAGAGGGTCTGCTATGAAAGTGAAACTAAAAATACAACTGCAGCGTGATGAAGTTTAATTGTTTCGCGATAATATAGGATGAACCGCAGGAAATTAAACTACACCACAGGAATTTATAGGCATACTTTCGGAGTATCTTATCTCCAAATTGACGAATTTAATTGTCAACGAGAATAATTGGCTTCGTTTCCATACTCGAGGAGTCATGATGACAGCCCTGGAAGTCACGTAGATCAAAGGAATGCGTAGATACATAATTATTCATTAACCACGACCCCATGAATCCGCAGGACGCATCTTCAGAGGCATATTATTTATGATTTTTCTATTTCTGCATTAATCAGAAAATAAGTGAGTGGGAAAGCAGAAATTTATGTGTGCTTTTACATTTACGTTCGGTGGCATATTTTACTGTATGTTATTTTATCAGGCGTACCTACTATATCGTATTTTATGCCGAACAAAAATGAAGTACCTTTGAATTATGAATAGGACCTCGGCTATAATGGTAAAGGAATTTAAATTATGCGTTATCCATTGATACCAATTAATAGCACATATAATGGAGTTTATTGCCCCTGAATTGTTGAAAAGTAAATAGCACGATCATTTTGAGTTAATTCCGAATAGATGTTTGCAGGCATAGGTGCTTTATGATACTCTATCGCCTGGGGGTGGCCCGAGATTGCAGACTCTTCCTTTAAACAGATTTTAAAAAATTAAGAATCTCCTTGCCGAAAACCTGTCAAATCTAACAGACAACATTTTTAAAATAACAATTATTTATATTTACCGTCCTTTCTAGCCCAACTAAGATACAGCATTCGAGATTAAATGGATTCGCTGAGGAAATATCAGAATATGGATAATCCAATCAATTTGGAAATAAGGATTATTTCTATACGTCAGATATAGTTAAATGTTTAAAAATGTAAGAATATTGTAATCCATTAAGTAGATCCCTTTCCTTGTACAACCTTGACGCATGAGATGGGCTTGTACGTTCCAAGCTCCCTTTGAGATGAACGTACACGTGTACTTGTGTACGTGTGTACTTAACAGGAGTACCTAATGGGGATTACTCCAGTTTTGGACACCTATGCTAGATAGATCGAAGGTAGGATCCAGATAAAAGGCAGAAAGATAGCCATTATATTTAGTTAGAAGGAAAGCCACTACCCTGACAATATTAAGCCAATTAGGTGGATACAGAAAGAGACTGTGATGTGAATAAAGATGGATTTTTCCCCAGAATATTAGATAATGAGACATAAAAATGGCCACGGGAAACGAAGGTGAATTATGCAGCATAAATATATGATATCCTTGCAGAATTAATACAGAGTTTAGAGAGAAATGTATAGAAATATATTTTGGACTGATTCGTAGTATTTATGAACGAGCTGTTAGGACAGAGGCATAATTTCTAGAAGGCGTTCGACAGAGTAGAGAGGAAAAAGGAAATTAAAGTAAGGCAGAAAATAAGAATACTGGATTGATTGGCTACTTAGTCGTAACCTCCATTGAAATCATATGGGCAAAGGGGGGTTTATCGGGAATGGTAGTGATAAACAGAGAGTAAGGTAGGTTTGATCGTTGTCTCTAGTGCTAGTGAACATAAAAGCTGTGAAAATTTTTATGAGAGGCTTTATTTTGTGAATAAAAGGGAACGGGGAGCTGATTAGTTCAATATGTTTGCAGATGAAATAGTTTTAATCAGTTAAATAGACGTGGAACTGTCGGTCTCGTTCATTGCAGGATTAATGTATGAAGAATGGGACAATTACTTATCACAAGAGAAGGTAAGTAATGTAATTCTCAAAAAAGTAAGTAGTCTAAGTTAAACGAAGAGTGAAAGAATAAACTAAAGTAGGTACGTGAAACAGTTCGCATGGGTAGGTATATGGGCAGTGTCTGGGAATCGATTGAGCGTAGTGGAGGAGTTTCTACTAAAACATTTGCATTAGTGAGAGAAGCATTCGGAGATAGGACAGAATTCATGACAGGCTAAGTAATAAGATTAAGAAAAGATTAGTAATGAATTTACTACGGAGCGCAGCACTATATTATTTCAAATCCTATTCTCGTGGAAGAGTGGATGATATTAGATAGAAGACTTTTGAGGCGTGGGCACTACTAGAGAAAATGAGTGGGAACCAAAATAAACCAAACAGTACATATGGCGGGAAAAAAGAGGAAGTTGATACATGAAAGAAAGTATATATACTTATGCATATAATACCTACATGAAATACATGAAATTCGAAGTGGATGGAGAAAATATTTACCCAATGTTGAATTTTGAGGGCCGTGATAGAAAGGAATATTAAGCAAGCTGGGAAGAGAGAGAAAGAGAATAGGTTTTTTTTAACTACGTGAAGGGTGGTAGGAAGAATGAATAACTACAGATGAAAATAATATAATATAAGGCAAGCAAGAGTTCAGTGCTGAAGGAAGCTCATAGTGAGATGCAAGAGTGGTTAGGAACCGAATTAAAACTATTTTATTAGTCTAATCTATCAAATCAAAATCACAGTAATCAAACCAAAGGTCGGTTTGGTAGGTGAGGGTAGAGCTCACTCAGTATTAAGCCCAACGGTGTGTGAAATTCACACATCAGGGTAGGGCCAGTTCCTTTCCCTGTACCGTCTGTGATTACCCAGGATGGCCTGGTACCCGAAAAATGCTACACAGCTTAGATGAAGTTGAGGGTTACGAGAGGCATCCCCGGGAATCGAACNTCCCAGGATGACCTGGTACTCGAAAAATGATACACAGCTTGGGTGAAGCTGAGTGACCCAGAGAAGTCGCCGGGAATCGAACCCGACGATTAGCAGCTCATAACTTTTACCCTCTGGACTACCGTGCCCCTATTCTAAAATATAAAAACAAACAAATCCAAGACTTAGTACTCTCTGCCACACAAAATGGTCGCAACCTGCTTGGCATTACGTAATCGTAGGCAGTTTTTTGAGCAATGGTTGTGCTAAGGTTTATTGGTTGACAGATTTACTTTTAGTATTGTACAAATAATTCGATAAGTAGAATTCTCCTTGCGCTATGGTACCAAGGCCATCCACTCTATTTATTTCTTCAAGGTACGCCAGGCATAAGAAGCTTTTCATAAATTTATTAGCAATGAAACGAAAACTCATGTCTTTACAACCACTATAATCCCATTTTTCTTGCCTGTTTTCCACGGAACAATAGCAGGAGAGAGAGAGAGAGGAGAGTAGACCACTAATGGCAATATATCTAACATACGAAATGACCAGGGACACTAGTAAAATGACTAATAGGAGTAGTAGTTTATCCTAAGACAAGATAAATGATAGTAAATGATAATTTAAAGATGGGGAACGTAGCCGAGAAAACAGAAGGAAACCAGCCACAAGGGAAAAATCGTAACTCTTTTAACTTTAGTGGCGGAAACGAGGATACACTGCGGGCAACTTTTCTACGCGTCAAAAACGTAAATGAGAAATGTCGGTGCATTAACGCCATGTTTTAAGGCTTTTTAAAGGTAGGGCGGGCAAGCGGGTGAGAGGTGAGCGTAATGGGGTGGGTGATGGAAAGGGATGGGAGTTAGAATTAAAACAAAAGTTTTTTGCCGGTATCAAGCGGGGCAGGGCGGTGATGCAGGTGACGGAGATGATGCTGGTAGAGTGGGAGGATGGGTCAGAGGGGAGGGTGGAATACAACGGCAGTAGTAGTAGTGGAATAACACGGCAGGGTAGGAGTGAAAGAGGAGGGGGGGGGGGGGGGTGGCGAATGAGAAACCTTGAGCCAA
>LYUA01000029.1:1329631-1342328 GCA_002093875.1 Calopteryx splendens | reverse complement strand
TTTATCCACATGCAAGGTTTTTGATGAATGAGCTATATTAATTAATAATACTAGAATCTAAGCTTGTGCAGCCCGATAGCGATAGGAATCTTAATCCCTAACTACTCCAGGGTAAGGTATAATTTTCTCAATATTAAACGATAACTCTAACGACATTAATAATCAGTCTTTGTCTAATAACATTTTACTTAAACCCGCACTTTGCAGGATTTCCATAAATGTCCACATAAAAACCTTTAAATATAAGCTTCGAATGGTAAGTAAGTAAATAAATAACCAACTCACCCAAAAAATAAAATACCCCAGCAACAATGAAAACAAAAAATGGAGTGTCACAACGGCATGTGATGCTCAGCGTTGTGTAAAATAATCAACCCCTAAGGGAACATATGGACATACAGGCCTTGAGACTCGCAAACCGAAGATGGTTTCTTGTCTGGATGCAAATAAATGGAAATTTCTATTAACAACGAGATTAAATAACTGTCTGATGAAGGAATATTAAATTACCCCAAACCTTTTCCCCATCCCACAAACAAGAGATTATGATGCTAAAATCTATGAAAATAACCTCAGAAACACGTCAGCACCAATAATCGCATAAAACTATTAAGAATGTGAATTCAATTGGGATTACCTCACACCCTCTGCTAAGAATTTAAAAATTATGCACTACAATGTACGCCAAACTACACTCGAGACCACTCCGTTTCTTACCCTGTTGACACCAATGCGTCGAAAAGCCATTTAATTTGCGTAAATGTTAAATTATAATAAGGATAAAATTCCAATTAATTACTTCAGTTTATCATTATGGACTTAAATTTTATGGCAAAACTGGAATGCAAAATTAATAATTTAAGCCTTAGAACCTTTTTGTGCTAAAAATTGAATATCCTATGGTGTGATGTTTTAACCTTTGACATTCCAATATACCTCCATCTCTTTGAGGCATTAGCGGCAATTTTTAATTCTTTATAATAAGCCAAATAGCAATACAGAATAGAAAAATATCTACCGGAATGGAATGCGAAAGTCGATAATTTACATCAATCATATGATTTACTTCATTAAAATATTAACGAACGCTTCGGGCAGCTCGCTTGGAAAATAATTCCCTAGCACAGGGCATCAAAATGTAATATACCTTTGGGAAATATGAATGCGAATCGCTAAACAAAAGTTCGGCGAGGGGTTAACTTTCTGACGCTAATCAGATTAACGAGTACACTGACGGCTCGAAAATACCAAGTTTCAAAATGTAACAGGTAACTTAACGGAATCAAACATGTAATGCTTTCCGAGTGGAGAAGGTATGGCAAAATTGGATGAGAGAACTTTTTACGACCCCCTTGGGTGGGAAATAAATGAAAAGAAGAAGTCAGAAAAAAATGTGTATGGATATAAAGCAGATGTTGCCGAATGAAAAAAAAATCATCTTCAGGGAAGCGACCGGTCAATCAGAGATGAAGAAAGGCGAAAGCACGAACGTGCGCGCCGAGGGAGCAGAAAATAACGGACGAAATCAGAGCAGTGAAGCGGGAGAAAATATTACTAAATTTATAAAATCCAATTGGGCGCAAAACTTTTACGCATTTTCAGGCTTTGTGTGGGATAGGATTTAAGCACAAGATTTTAGCCTTTCAAATATTTGTAGTAGTATCTCTAAAGCAAACATTTTTATTTTTTTGCTTAAATGCGTCAAAGATGGAGATCCCACTACAATTTCGAGTGCGCAACGATAGATGTATGGGTTTCACAGAGATCGATCACTCGTTCAACGAATCCCTCCCGGGAGAAATATTGAGAGCGCCATTTCAACACTTGGAGACTCGGCGAGCCACCCCCTTAACCGTCCGTCGCCCTCCCGAGTGTACACTCCGTGACCTGAGGAGTACGACCATAGTCAAGAGCGAAAAGCAATTGAGTCCTGGATTGGCCACAGGTGGACCGCGCCGCATGAAACGATCCACTTGAATGGCTTTTCTCTGGAAAGAGTGGAAGGAATGAATGAGAAAAGGAAAGGTTGAAGTGGATCTCAGATCTTTTGCCATGTCTTTTCTCTCTCTCCGAGGCTCCTGCGAGGCTGCTGAGATTTTTCATAGCCCTACGCCGGGAGTCAAGGATACCATTGCGAAAAAAATCCTTCTTTAGATGCTGCCCCATAAAAAGCGACGTTTGTTTTTTTATTAATTTAAGGAATCCACCGCACCTGAGGGTGAAATGACAGGAACGATTTCATCCTTCACTCAAAAATCCTTCAAGGGACGGCGATTCCAGAACACGCGTTTCTCTCTTTAAGGGTACACATAATATTGAGATTAATGTACCGATCCTTTTCTTCCTTTTGACTTTCCTATGGCAACTTAGTACACGTACTTTAAGCCCTCAAACCGAATAACGTGTTAATGTAAGGTATTTTTTCAACATAGAAGTTACCGTTGATATAAATATTACTTACTTGAAAATTATAAAAATTTTTGCTAAATGAAACAGCAACTGTTTTAATTGGTTCACTCACGCGCCGTTTCTTGCTTTTCTTAGAGATGATCTATATTTTTCCGACAAGGTGCAGTGAGGTTATTAAAGGATGTCGAAAGACCACGAAGGTCAATTATAAAACTCATTCAGAAGGGCGGAATATGGTGAAATAATATCACAAAATATACACAGGTATTTTTTTGGGGCATAAATTGGATATAGGTAAGATTTTATGGCTCGGAGGAGGGATGGAGAGAAACTAGACCTTTGGTTTAAAAAAGGCACCAAGGGGGCCAAAGTTTACCGTTCCATCCGAGTCCCACAGGTGCCATCCGAAGGGCAACCAAGTAGGGATCAATACGCCACCACTGAATAATTCGTACTTACCGGGAGGAGAACCCGGTCGCTGAGCGTGAGATACCAGTAAACTAACCACCGCATCGACCGATTGCCGTTGGGGAGGAACATATTGTATTTTCCGTCGAAGTTAAGGTCACGGATTAAATAAAAAATACTAACACAAATGAATCGCCAAACTAGGCTAAAGTGATAAAGGAAAATTAGCTGAGCTCAGAAAGCATATAAGAAAATGTTGAGTTGGAAACGGCTGGATATAAAAAAATGAAAATCTTTACCATGACGCTAATAACCGACTTCTGATCAATTCTGATTTAGAAGCTTTAAAGAGATTTATATCGAAAAGATTAATACCTCGCAGATAATTAGGCAGGACTCAAAAGAACTTCGTGATATAGTAAATTCAAAAGAGATCAAACTATTACTTAAAAATTAGAAAAACGTTTCATTTTCGATTCATAAACGGATTCAATTTCCAGGACAAAGTCCGCAAACAGGTGAGAAACAGCTTCATCTTAAAATGTAAATAGATGTTCCAGACGTCGTTCGTGTATACGATTGCAATATAAATTAGACCAAAATAAATTACTGCAGTGATATACCCAATTTTAAAGCAAACTAATGTTACGAATATGAAGTTCCCGTGTGAAGGAGGTTAAGGATACAGCGGGAGATGGAACGAAAGTGTGCGTGAATATGCGATTTCTCTACGCATAAAACATTTAACGTCAATTTTAATTTATTTTAATGTGAACTTAAATAAGAGGTGCTTAGGGTATGAATGAAACTCTCACCGTTAAAGTTTTACTTCCGTTTTACAGAGTCGCATTGTATAAAGAATCATGAGCACACCTGAGAAGATAATTTTGGCTGAATAAATTCTACAATCATCCTTCCAGTAAATTCTTCCAAAGAGGTTATAGTTTCATTTTATTTTACTAACTTAAAAAATCATCATTTACGTATCGACCATAGAGACTTAACTATGGCTATATTCCGTTGGGGCAGCACAACTTATACCCAAAGTTAAACGATCCTGATTTGGGAAAAAAAACGTTTTGAACTCAGGGGTATACGATGGCCAGTTTTTTTGTAGAAACATTGAAATTTCAATATTTCTATAATTGCTTTTCAATAAATATGCCAGGCTTAACAATATTACACTTTTAAATATTAATGGAACGTATACGATTGACTTTCGACGAACAGATTTCCGCTGAATGGCTTTCCGATAAATTGGTTCAAACGCATTGGTTTTTTGGTATATCGACGGACTTCGGATTGATTTTTGGTTGAATGAATCTGATGTGTTTATTAATATTTATCGCGGATCATAACATACCCACACCGTTAACCTCAGGTGAAAGAACTGTGACGATAAAGTCTCATGAAATTAAGCATTACTGAAATTTGTGTCCGGGTCCCTATAAAATATAAACAATCCCAGGATAAAGAATCAATTGATATGAAATAAAAAAATCTATAATTGCTCGTCTCAAAGCAAAAGAAATACACTAGGGAACTAAGTCACCCGAAAGATCACCCAACGGTACATCGTAAGGGATCTGCAGAGCCAAGACTGCATTGAGCTCTCCAGCTGGTGAAGAGATTTGTGAGACCTCTGGTAAATGCTTTAGGTGCAGCCATGAGCGGTTCCTTACTTTCAAAGTTCCTGGTCGCTTGCCCATTTTGCTCTGCCCTAAATCCGTTCATCCCCAGAGGACATTCCAAATTTTATAATCGTACAAAGGCACAGGTCGACTTTAAAATTCACGACAGCAATGGCTGCCAACAATTTAAAAATATATATATATATATATATCATACAATATTTATGTTGGGTTTTGATGTCATCCGCATGTTTTGGAGCGGCGTTCCAATAAAGAATGGCTTTCGCCTTTTAATCGCGAGGAAACAAAAATTTATCATTTACAACTTTTGGTTTTTAAATATAAATTCCCGCATCGGTTATACCTTTTCTCTAACTCCGCAGGCAAAAAACTACCGATTGTTCTCCAGCATTTTCAGACATTAACGACCCTTAAAGCCGTTATGATTTAATTTTTAAATCGAAACTTAAGCATAAAAAGAGCAGAAAAACAAGAAAACATACGGTGATGACGAATAGGTATTCCGCTTTTTATTAACGAATGATAGCCAACAGTCATCCATACTTTAAACCTGCAATTAAAGTGAATAGAATAAACGAAAATAAATTTAATATCCCTCTTTACTATATACTATAGTAAAAGCTTAATATTAATTGCAATTCCTCCGCAATAGCCTTGCAATAAATAATTTTAAATTGAGCAAAAGTCTCATAAACTACAACTCCTGAGGGTTTTATTAAATGGTACTTCCTTCAGCTCTTCAATAAGTCAAAATATAAATTTCGTCCTCAACTTCAGGATGGATAAGTATAAGTCTGAGTAACTACAGCAGACGCATTAAAATGCCACTGAGACGTAATTGCATCGCGCACAACGAATTAACAACCACTCGGATTTTTAGCTCGCAATCTTCCCTCCTCCATCACACCTCTCTTTGCCTGCCTGAAGTATCATTATATGCATTCTGGATAAAGTCCGACGAAGTTAATTACTGTATACATAATAATAAAAATAAAAGGATACTTTATATGTAATGTGAGGTAGATAATATTTTTCTAAATTCTATACGACGATTCATGCGTTTTTATTTGACGATAAACGCAAATGAATGCCTCTTAGGTTAATTTCTAGGACTCCCAACATCCTTACCAAACGTTTTTACCAACTTGTTTACCCATTAGAATCTATAAGAAATCAACAATTCACGTCCGCTGACTGGAATATATTCGCCTATAAAACCATTGGACTCAATTATTTTCATTACAGTGCTTACTTCAACGCACTAAAAGTTTACAAAAACGTTGTACAACCAAGGGGAAACCAAAGATTTGCATTTCTGGAACCTTTCCGATTGCCTCTACCTTTCAACCATAGATTACTCATTTCCAAATCTAAAGGTAAAAAACATAATTAACCTTGGTACGACTGCACCTAGTAATTGCATGCTACCCGCTAGTACGAGGTAATCAAATAAAACCATCTGAAAGCACCACAAAATATTAAATGATAACTGATTAGCCTAGAGCAGCAATAATAGAATAACGCTAATCTTAATTTACTACGAGAGTAGGCTGAAAAGTAATGCACACATGCTTGTAGAACGCGAACGAAAAGAAATAGCTCGTAATATAAAATCAACTATCTGGGTCAAAGGAATATTTATTACCATTGTTATTCTATACAAAATGTGGGCCGAGAGGCTGTTAAATCAGACATTTTTATGAAATTATACAAGAATACAAGACTACATTAACTCGTTTAAAAATCTTAATTAATTTAATTAAGCTCTTAAAATACTTCCAACAATATAATTATAGCATGTAATATTGTATGTCTAACTATACATACTATGCGTCAGATAGATGGCAACTTAGCATAGATACTTTCTGTGCCTATTTAGAAGTAATTGGTTAGAGAATTCATTAACGAATAAATAAATGCATACATACTTATAAGGATAGAAAACTTTATATTAAACTAAAGTCTCTGGTTCCGAAGGAAATCAAGAGCAATTATGTCCCTTCGTGATTTGATTATTCACAATCTTTGTTTTAACAGTGGGAATTAGTTTTTAAGTTGCAACACCTATACATCATGTGGTTATACATTTTAGTTCTACCATCTTACACTAAAAGAAAAGAAAGTGTTTGTGTCTTTTTCCTGAGCCTCGAAAAATTAAGATCTAAGATATAACCACTTTAACATTACTATTTACTATGAACTGCTAAATAGGAACGTGAGAGCCTTACTAGGAGATAACAGTTGCAAGGATTGAAAGATAAACAAAAGGCCCTTTGCCCTCTAAGTCTGAGCCGAAGTTACATATTTGGGTCTCCATACGAACATGGCACGCGTTCCGGCTAGGAAAGATCGACTCGCTACTATAATAAATTTTTACATTTTTGGAAGAAAGCCCAGTTTAATTTTTGCAGAATTTCGTGCGCACACCAACACAAATTTTTTACTCTCTTGCGAAAATGCTTCCCGCTTAAAATGCTCGCTGCTCTAGAAATGCCGTTTACTTCGATAAATTAGCAACGGTTGACGCCGAATAAAAAGCAGCGCCCGCGCAAGACTCCTGTGCGGTGGCAGATTCGAATACTCTTTATCGCGCTTTTTAAATTGAAGGAAAATGATAGGGATTGGGTGGGAGGAGTTAGCGACGCTATGCAGAGGAAAGGGTAGAATACTCGCGGGAAAAATGACCGAGGGGTAAGCTGCAGCAAATAGCCACCTTAAAAGGCTCCAATTTCTGCTGCTGCCTACCTCGTTTACGAGTTTAATTAACCGTCGAGGAAAATATCCTTTCGCTGAGGAATTCTGAATGGTGCCAATTTAGAAATAATTTCCCTGAGCCAGAAAGCGCAACTGAAAGCGCGAGGAATTTTAGGTAAATATTCCAGCCTCTTTCGACCTCTACTCCATCAACCGGCTTCGCCGCTAGACCTGGACAAGAATCTAATCCAGAATATCAATTTCTGAGGAATCATTCATTGCAATTATTGACAATATGCTTTAATCAAGAGCTGTTAACTTTAAATGCAATTTGCGTTCACAGGTATTATACAAATTGCTTATAGTACACATTTTTTTTAACTTTTACACACAGATAGAATTTCATCTTGTTTAATACTGACTTAAAGCTGACTGCTAAGATACTAAAATATTACCTCTTCGCAACCCCCAATCATCGGAAAAATCTCCGAAAACAAATATTGAAATGAAAAAGAAAGTTTTAACGAGGATGGCGGATGAAGAAACTAACTTTTCAAATAATAAAGGGGAATGTAATGGGGAAGATCTATCAGAACGGCGTAAGAGAACTTCGAGTAGCGTCGCATATGGAAGAATGGAGGGCTGCCATTTACTTAACTCCGTACGACCAATGATGAACGAAGTGCACGGGATGGAAACAACATCCTTGTAAAAATATTTATAATATATTGAATGAAAAAAAAAGATTGATAAGTTTAATAATGTTTGATCATTTCCTTAATTTTCCAATTTAATTTTTCCACGAGATTCCGAAAAAAAGTGAAATATTTATGAGAAAAATCGTACCTATGCCATAAAAGGCTTGCATAAAAAACGAAATGCACATTCCCTTGACCCTCGGCGTCCGTCTATCCACCATCCATCTGAACTATCACCTTCAATGGAGGGTCGGAACGGCGCGAGCCTACGATTTCGGACCAATAAACCAGCTATCTGCTGATTTACTGCACACAGTGACTGCAATTGTTGTGTAATAAAGCATCAAAGCACACGCAGCACTAAATATTATATATATATATACGTGTCTCTGCCTTCTGACACCGTTATTCTCTTTTTTAATCCGAGATCCATTTCGCACCAGGACATTATAAAACGAATAACGTCAGTTATTTATAAACTTTTCTATAATTTTTATCGTTATCGATGTCTTTATATGCATTCACTTTATTTTATCATTGATACACTCGGTGACTCGTTTATTAATCCAAGGTCTAACTTTAAAAAATGGGACGCTAAGAGAAGGAAGTGGTAAAGAAGATGAATTTATTCCCTTCCAACCAGTCTAGACTTAAGTAAGATCAGTATTGGTCTAGAATATTAAATACCATACTATACAAAGTTCGCTTATAGGTAAGGTTATGCGAGACCATTCGGTAATCTGGGAGAGAAGAGGAAGGAACGAGAAGGTACGATTTGAGTAAATTTCCACGTTAAATCAGTCTTTATTTAGCTATTTGAATTGGTGAAGGCAGCACATTTTCCAATCGATTTTAGCTTAGCATATTCGAACTATAGGGATTGGCGCTGGGCCAATCCAGAATAAAGGTTATAGGTCCATATAAATTCCAGAAAACTACGGAATAATCAAAAAAAGCACTATCCTACCCTTCATCTAAATAGCTGAATAGGCTGGAAGTAAAAAATCAACCGACAAAATTGATGCCATCGTTCGTCAGCACCTTAGAGCAGTCGAAGCTTCGAGTTAACAGCTAGCCTAATAAGATCATACAAAAAAATACAAATACACAGTACACGAGGGAAAATTTGAAATAGAATCGAATGACTTTCAAAGAGCTTTTCTGCATTTCCAAGTAAAACATAATACTAATTCAGCAAAACAAATCATCGTCATAAACTTTTGGATAAAATTTAATTTCTCCAACGAAATGTTTACGAATTTTGAATACATTCAGAATTAACTACTTGCTCGTGACTGGGGCGCTCAAATAAAGATTTGTAAGGGAAATTCCACGGGATCGACGTTATCCGACGCGGAAGTATATTCACGGTTTTAAATCCGGAAAATCCCTTGAATATGCAATGGCCTGGTTTACTGCCAAGTTTTCCAAAAATAATGAGTCAACTCTGAACCACAGTATCACACTAGAATTTGATATTCAAAAGGTTTTGTCTCTTTATAAGGTCCAAGGTGAAAAAATTACATATTACAGGAGGATTAAAATCAGCAATTTTCTCTTATTAATTAACTTGACTTAATAACGAAGCGTTATGTATTTTATTATACACGTACCTGATGATGGCTAAATTAGCCGAAACACAAAGTTTTAATTATTAAGTGGAAAAGTGCTGATTTCATTCATCATCCAAAGTGCTTTCTTTTCCCTGAAATATTTTTGTAAGGTTTTTAATGACAACAGTTACGCTGAGAAAAATAAACGTATTCATAATTTTTATCACGAGGTTACTGAAAACACATTTGAAATTTCTGCGATTATCTTACCCTCCTATCTCTTGGCGAAACCATGTTGATCCACCCTAAATTTGTCCAATCAAGTTTAGCTAACTTCTATTGCTCAACGAAAACTCAATTGTCAATTTGTGAATTTTCAGCAAAAAAAGATTCAATTCCAATCAATGTTCGTTTATGGGAGAGTTAATCTTTTTAGATTACCTATCGGAATTTTACAATTGATGGAATCTCCTTCAATCAATTTTCCAATAGTTGACAATCCTACGCCCTGGATTTTTAACAGGAGATCCAGAATTGAACCTTTCCAATGTCCCACACCTACCTATATTTTTTTGAAATACTCTTCCAATACTATCACATGTTTAAAATAAAATGTCCACCTGATATTTATCACTAATTCAAGTGCCTCAGGGGACCCTGAGCAATCCGCTTCCGCTTCAAAAACATTTCTTCGTATTTTACACCTCGACACTTGTTTTTAAGACCAGAGAGGAACATATAGATCCCGAAAAAGAGAGTTGGAGAGGGAGAACGATGCTATAAAAATAGAAAGGACATGAAGAGAACGAGCGATGTAAGTAATGGAAGAAGGCATGAAGAGGAGAGCAATAATGAAATACCAACTGAGGAACGGAATGGTACGGTCTTCAATGGCCTCTGATCCGCGCTAGATGGCGTCATGGATGGGAGGGCATGTTGGTGGCGTCGTCACGTCGAATACTCCCCATCTCCGAGCAATGACAGACACAAGAACACGACAACAGAACACCTCTCGCACCCCTCATGTTCTGAGACTCGAAACCCCCCCCCTCCCCCGAGCCCGTTCGACCCTCGTTTTCTTCCACGACCCGGGGGAGGGCGCACCACGGGAGGCACTCCTGGGCACAAGTCCACGACCCGTGTGATTTCGTCGCCATTAGCAGCTTTCTCACAGGGGACTGGTTCAGCGGGGATATTGTGGGAGGCAGGGCCGAGAGAGAGAGAGAGATAGAGAGGATGGAGGAAGGGAGGGGTGGGGATAGAGATGGTGGAGGGAAATGGCAACGAGATGGGAAGGGGGGGATAGAGGAGGAGAAGGAGTGGGACCCGCTCCTCCTTACGGCTCGGACCTGGCGGCGACGGATATAACGAAATAAGGCGCCTCAAGGGGGTGAGAGAGAGAAAAGACGTGCTCGTTGAGGTGGCGGCGGCAGAGCCTTCGTCAGAAATTACACCCGGGTGAACGTGACGGTGCGATGGGAGGAGATTTCTAAACGCGCCGGTCGTTAGAAGCGTACAGGACAGCATGCATGGTGAGGGGGGAAATGAAGGGGCTACTGCTTTGGCTGGGCCGACTGCAGCGGCTTTGGACGACACCTGAAGGGATTTCATTTCCGTGCAGTGAACAGAGGGCCTATATATGTACAACACTTTGAATGTGGTATTCATTTTCTACATCATCACCATTGACGGAGTTATTATTTTTGGCACATATGCATGTCATCCGCTCCAGTGGAATGGTCCGCTTCCAATGCTTAATTCAATTTATGGATACCGATTGATAAAAAAAGCCTCGAGAACCGAAAATACGAAAGTCACGTTCAATTTAACAAAATTTGTCACTAACATAACGTATCTCTACCTCGAAAATTCCTAAATTGTCATCCTCCGTGAGGCACGGCGTTATTACGGGCAAGGTTATAAAGGCACAAAGCGTGCTAATGAGTATGAACTCGTCCATGAAATTAATTTTTTTTTCGAAAAATCACTTCGAAATTATTCAGCATTTAATGTTGCCTAAATCAACTTGAGATGATACCGAACCCTAGGAAGAAAATTAACTGAACAAAAGTGGAAAACTTAAGTTTGATCGCAGGTGAAAATCACTCCCTGATCACTTTCACCAATCTTCTTATTTCATTCAAAAATACTCTGACTGCGATCCAATCTGTTAATCCCTACTTCATTTCTTACGGCAGGAGGGTCATCGGAAATTTATTTTTTTTCCGTTTTATAAGGGTCTGGCACAAAATCATGGCGCCAATTATCTCCCAAAAACGTCCTATCCTATAGCGCACCCTGTGTGTAAATTTATAAATCGAAAACCCGAACTCCGATTCTTCGAGCCTTTTCTGCCTCTTGCAACCACTCACCATCTACCCAATCAGTCAAAGTGCTTACAGCGCCTAACAACATTCAATTAACATCAAAAATTTATTGATTAAAATTCATGAAAAAGTTAAAATTACAGGATTAAACCGATCCCTTAAAATATAAACCTTTCCACGGCATCATTTATTATTTATTTGTCATAACTATTAAAGTAAAATAAGAATATTCCGAAAAAGAATACATTCTCAATTAATCAGATGACCAAAGAAACACCAGAGAGTTTTCTTTCAAATCCAATCTTTGTAAGCAAGAGGTGGAAGAGGTCACTCAAGATCTGTCAAGATGCATGCTCAACGTAACATGTTATGTCGATGGAAAATAACAGTCCCCTTATTTGGCTGAGGGAGATCAAATCAGATCGCACGGTAAAAGTGTTGAAGGATTTTAGAACAAAACTCCCGATTAGGTAAAGTACCAAGGAGTAATCGGAATACCCCAAACAAAAGAACTCCACGATCAGAATAGAAAGACGAAGCTAATTGAAACGTTGGGGGATTGAGGGCTGCGAATATAAGACGGATTCCAGGACAAAATATAACCAGATTGACCCGAATACAGCTTTCCGATACCAGTATGGGCCTTCCACTTCGACAGCTTGTCAACGCAACGTTTATTTCTCAGCTGGACTTGTCACCGATTGAGCACTAAATTCCCGCACGCCATTGGCAGAACATGAAAACGGGTGCAAAAAAAAGCTTGACCCTCCACCTAACGGAGAATTCCCCGGGTTTACTGGCTGAACAAGGGAACGCACTCAAACATAAAACAGAACCGCGAGTACTTCCCTACCCGATATCGAGGCCTCGCACGGAAATATAGGGAGGGTCGCACTAGAGAGGGAAAGGGTTAAGGGATGAGGGGAGGAGGGGGAGGTCGTGTGGGGGTGAAGAGA
>LYUA01000029.1:1298869-1320671 GCA_002093875.1 Calopteryx splendens | reverse complement strand
AAACAGGAAAATAAAAGTCATGAAAGTCATAGAATAAAGGTCATGAAATGGAAAAATGAAAGTCATAAACGTCCCGTCTCTAATTATAACCTATATTAAGTTGCATAAATAAAGAAGAAAATGATGGGATGAGATACCTTACTCACAGCTTCTCATAAAGCATTACTTGTTGGTTAAACTTCAGTATTAGAAGTATCTAAAATATTGTTACTAATATCTATATTATTCCCTCATTTCAGCTAGATTCCCTATTCAAAAAATCAACAAAAAAGCAAATGTAAAATGATTAAGTTTATGAGGCCTTATCTTTATCTCAACCTCCAAATCCAGGTTGTACTCATATTATTCTCGCATAAATGATAAATGTTCATATATTTTATGTAAGCCACTTGATGATAATAAAAAGGTCTCTACCTAAATATTTTATTTTTTTACACTTTATTGAAACATTTAATCAGTCACTAAATTAAAGAAAAACAAATATCTTGAGGTTTCACAGAGTCGCACTTATGACTTAACTTCCATCAAAGTATTAGTTGTAGTCTTTCATTATGGAGATCATGAGCAAAGTAGTTTACAACAATACATCAATCTTATAAAAGAGAACCAAAACAAAAGAACACTCCTTATGAAGATTAACTGATGCTCATCAAAGTTGTCTCCAGTTATTTTTAGACTTAATTAGTTACATGAGACTTACAATAATCCCAAATTAAAAGCACTTTATTCCAGATGAACCATTTTAATTTGGGTATGGGCTAGTCAGAATTTTACTGTAAACTAAAATTTATTCCTAAGTCCTTAATTCTTTCTCATCTATTAAATTGTGTGGTGAGATAGCCTTGTGGGCAAAGCATTCAGATTCTAACCTGAGGGTCACAGATTCAAATTCAGGTGATGCCTTGGGACAGCTCAACGAAAAACTGTGTGTGATTCCCTAGATACCAGAATTTTGTCCAGAAACAGCAGCAGGCATGGGGAAAGGAATGGCATCCTTACCCTAATGTGTGCATTTCAAAAGTAACGGCTTAGTATGAGGTGAGCTCTACCCTCATCTATTAAATCCAAACTTCATGTTGTTTACAGTGCTGATGTACTTTAAAAAGCAATAATAGAATTTTTTCTTACTTTAAAATGATAATAAATAGAATATGAGCATAGAAGGACTTTTCATCGCCTAAAGTTCTTGATTACAATGTGATTTTTTCCAAAATTGTTCCGAATTCCACTCATGTATGTAACTGAATAGAGAAGACACTAATTAGTCAAAATTAGAAGCAAAATTGAAATGTACATAAAAAAAATTTCATAATGTACAGCTTATTTTTTAAATTACTAAATAATTTTCTTTAATCTCTAAACAATTTTCCAATTTTCCATAATTTAGTCAAAGTGAGAAATATTCAACATTCAATGTATTTACAATATGGTTGAAGCCTGTGAATTAATGCAAGAGCTATCCTGGAGAAAAACATACAAATTTCGGAGAAATCCAACAATGAGGCTATGCATGCTCAGTTGATGCCTTGGCATGTAGAGTTAGAAACTTAGATAGTTCAAAATTCTAGAAAGTAAGGAAAATTCCTTGAATTGCTCATGCCATGAAAATTCCAAAATTTTTAGAAGTTTTTCAGGTTTGTAAGCACCTTTGTTTAAATGAAAATAACATTAAATGAAAGTGATCCAAATTCAGGGTAGGTATTAAGAAATTATTGATTCTTATATTTTAGATACACAATGTTTAAAACAACCATGACTATCAATCTGGATTCATTTTAAATCTTTGTTACACAGATTATCATACACTTTTGTAATTATGTGTGGTAATTGAATCATTATCTTACCTGATTATTTGGGAATGTTCCATCCTTATCAATTGCATTTACTTGGGTGACTTTTGTGCCAATTGGTTCTCCTTCTAAAACAGTTTCCTGCTCCCGCTCCGTAAACAGTGGAATTTCATCATTGACATCCTCCAGCATAATATATACTGTAGCCTCAGATGCAAGCTGTTGTGCTCCATTATTCTAAAATTGAATCATAATTGTGCATTAAAAGCTATTTCATTGTTAAAGAAAGAACAATTATAAATAATTTATAATTACAGAACTTTGAGTTTGAACAGCAAGTGCAGCAAAAAATAAGCAATTACTTAACACCGGCGGTGATCAGTAAATAATTGATTTCGGAGGAGGGGAGGGGTCTACTGCTGGCTCTTCATAGCAAACTGCAATGCAGCTGAAGAATTTATTTTCCTGTACCATAATTATTGGCATATTTATCTGGCTTCATTTGCACTTCAATTTTTATTGACTTTTTTCTTGGTAAAAGTAAAATTAAAAATGCTCTTTTCATTAAATTACATTTAGTAATCAACTTGGTCAAATATTTTGTACTAAAATTAGAAAAAAATGGGGGGTTATAGCTTAATCAGCCCCTCCTAATCAGCCCCTTACCAGTTAATGCCTAAAAATACTTAAAACACAACCTTGAAAAATAAAAATATGCATATTTTTGCATCATCAAAGGTTTTCTGCTTGATGTACCACATTAATAAGAGTAAAAGGCAAGTTTGGTAATACAAGACTGACTAAAATATTTTTGTAAATTGAAAAGTCAAGTTTGGTTACATAGGTCACAATAAAACTTAAAAACTTGTATAAAATATTTAAATGAAAAACTAAATGGCAGCATGATAGGAAAAATTATTTTCAAAGAAGTATATAAAACAAAATCAAGGCTAGAACTGAACCTTACCTCAACTCGAATTGTAAGATTGTACTCCTTGATGCTTTCATAATCCAATGGATGATTAACCTTTATGTCTGCCCAAGTGAAACCATTATCAGAGCGTTGTTGCAGGTAGAACGTATTGAATTTATTTGTCTGAGCTGTAGAACCCGGCATTAGCCGGTAAAAAACCGTAGGATTTCCTTCTATGCCAGAACTGTATAGCAGAGATGAATTTCAAGTGGAAAAAGAGTGGACAGGAAAGGAAAATGTTTGAGGAAAAATCATGTTTTAAAATTTTTAGGGAAGAAAACCAATGAAAAAAATTGTAATTTAAATGTATATTTCAATTGATTTGAGAAAATTTTTAATGAAATGTTAAATTGTAAAAGCAATTAATGAAATTGGTTTAAAAAATAAGGAATCCATAATGTAAGAACAGAAAAAAATAGGTGATGAAGAGGCAGGAATTTGATAAACAGAAGGAAGAAGAATGGTTTAAGGATATGCCCACAAGGAAAAACCCAGGGAAAGAGGAAAGAACAAAATAAATTGCATTAGTTTACAATATTGGAATAGCCAAAATCAAAATTCTTAAAACTAATATTTACAAAAATATTATATAAGTTTAAGTATTGAAGTTCATTTACATTACTATGATCCTTTATTTTCATCATCACATGAGTTAATTTAAGCTTCTTAATGAATTTATTATGATTCAACATTCAATGACTAGCACAAGTCCATGTGAGGCTCAAAAAATATGAAATCTGTTCCATTTAAAGAACTTAATGAAATTCCATAATTAATAGAGAAACACATTTTCTGGAATACATCTTAAATTTTAATCACAAAGCATGTAGTGGTAAAATATGCCGAAGCCCAAATTTCTAAATTGTTATTAGCAGTATTAGGGCTAAAGGCATCTATGTATATATTAAGTATAATTTTTCATGCTTATCAGCCCCTATTTACTTGAAAATGCTTCAAAAAGTAGCTAGGCTAAATTCAGTAACTATAGGCCCTTTGGCTTATGAGCTACACACTATGAAGTTCAGGCAATGAATAAATCTTGACATTAGATATAGTATCACATTTAACCACACAGTCACTATAATGCAACCATGCAGCACTTAAAAATTAAAGTAGCTGGTTTCATTGAGATTGAAATAAAATTTTTCACTCTACTTTTAGTAATGGTAAAACAGCTATCAATAGCCAATTTAAGACTTACGTTTGGCATTCATGATGTCTTGTCTCATTTTACGTATGCTATTAAAATGCTACTCAGCAAAAATGCATGCCACAAAAAATTCACAAAAATCAAAAATATTTCTTCATTCACAAAAATCAAAAAACATTTATGGCAATACGTCAACTAATTCAACCTGGTGTGGATTTTAAGCTTGAAATTTTGGATTTTAATTCTCGGAGTTTTTCTCCATTTCAATAAAAAACTTCAATGCCAATTAAAAAGTGGAAACACCACACCAAAGTTTTTCATTCCATCAAAAGCAGTAACTAATTCCGTCTTACACACAAAAATGTGCATGCTTTTCATTTTTTAAGGGAGACAAATGGTCTACATAATTCAGAAATAAAGCAAGAGTACATTTATATTTAAGTATATAGCCCATCACTCAAGTTATCTCATTAAAACCAGCGCATTATTTCTCTCAAGTATCGGTACCATAGGTTTGGAAGATGATGTAGGTATCTCACTTAGCAGCAGTCAGGTCATGTATATGAGCCATCAATGTAATTAATACTCACAGCTGACACCAAAAAAATGGGAGTGGTTAATATCATAAGTGTTGATAATGTAAGGAAGGAATACCTTACATAAGTATTCTAGAAGTTTTCAATTAATTTTTGTGCTGGGGTGAAAGCATAAATTCATCAGTAACAGATTCCTTTTACCTATAATTTTCCACTTCTCAGGTGAAACAGGGAAAATTTAACTGCATGATCCTAAGCAAGGAGGGGTCAAGGAAAAAGGATTTATTTTCCAATTGGGTTGAAAAATGATCTTAGGCTATGGAAGAAGAATGTACAAGGAACCACTGATGTATTTGATCCACTGAGGATATATTCAGTCATCTGCAAAGAATATCCTCCATAAAAACAAAAGTTTCTTCTTGATACCTCTGAAGTGATAGCATAAACTAGCAGGTAAATGAAATCACCAAATTTAAATAAAGCAAATTGTTACATAAGGAGAAAAACTATTAAATGAAAACTAGTAGGCTATGTAGACATTTTTAAGCCTTTGCGGGATTCACCAAGCACCAGTTTAACAACTTTACCAGCTGCTACCTTTCATTGTAATCAATTTATTGAAATTAGCTCATAAAATTTTTCCAACATCTTATTTACTTTAAAACAAACACAAAGAAAAGGATTGGATAACAGATGCTTTACTTCTTTCAATGAAATATGTCACATATTAATTAAATGAGGAAATTGGTAATTTGTAATGGGATACAATTATGAGTGACTGCTAAGTTCTGTTATGTTTTATGGGTAACCACCACCAAGAAAACGTTTTCATTGCTTTATGAGCATTGAATATTAATAGATTGAAACCATGAAAAATCTTAACCTGATTTATAAATATAATAATGGTATATAAAAAAATTATATGCATAATGAAATGGGAAACTAAAGCAAGCACCATTTACTTATAATTCAGGTTAAGAAAAAATTAAAACACTCTTCTAAATTCAGATTAAGAACAAGATAAACACACTCATCTACACTACATAAATAATTTTGGAAGAGTTAAGGGTGGATCTCTAATATTTTTTAAATATATGTTTTTGACTATTCTTGAAAATTCTGCATTTGAATATTTCAGGAGTGCAGAAATGAGTGAGGGTATATAGGATGTCACTTCGTGCAAAAACACTAAAAATATAATTGGGAAAAAATCCCACAATGCCGTGCAAGACCATAAAAAATTAAAAACAATCAAATCACAGGTAGGTTTTCAGGGGACTCAAGGGTTATTTTTTCGTGCGAAACCAGGTATTGATTCGACCATTTAAAGGCTATTCAGTGGAAAACCAATACCTGTAAATTACCTCACACTATAGAACAAAGCATGAAAATAATTTTAAGTAAAAGTCAGTAGATGTATACCAATGGTCAAAAAAGAAAATTTTTTTCATTCATATTTCAAACAAAATAACTTTATGTAAAATACTAGATTGGAAATTTTACAATAATATGAGGATATTTATCATCATTTTAAAAATGAGTTAAACTATCATTTATAGATGGGACTAAAAAATCTGCTTCAAGACTAAAAATTCATGCTTTCTTCTACAGTTAACTTTCCAGAGCTTCAGAGAGCATTTTCTTAAAAAAAACAAAAACAGTGAAATTATTATAGCTCACAGGTGTTAGTGACAAATCATAATACACAAAGAATATCCAAACACAAACATGTAGCACAATAAGGCCTAATTTGACAAAGTTCAATCTAAAATGTATTAAAACTGAAGATACTAATTAAACTCATAATGAAATATAGTAATATAAGCTTGACTAAACTGGGATAAAACAGATTGAAAAATGCTCCCATCAAGTTCCAAGCCACCATCTTAAGACACCAAAGCTTTCAGAGTGAATGTGATAGCAGCTGATTATAGAAACTGATTGGCAATATTGGTAGGTTAGCCAAGGAATGTGATTGGTGAGGAACTAGGAGTGAGGTAGATAAGACAGTGACCAAAATAAAAATATATAATAGATATATATATATATATCTGCTGCAGCAAACAGACCTGGCCTTAACAGACACAACTCTAGCCCCAACCGGCAAGTTTTCTTTAATGTAGATGGGGCCGTAAACCACATGATCCCAGACAGGTGGATTGTTAGCCCGATCCACCACGTCTATTTGAACCTCGACGGTCCGCGAAAGTGGGGGGTAGCCCTTATCCTGTGCCATCGCCTCCAACTTGTAAGTCTCCCGCTAGAGGCGAAGTTGATGACGCCATTGTGCAGTCAGCGGCCATGTTGTAATGGTTGTTGTTGATGATGTCCACCATCATATTTGTAATGTGTTTTTTTTGCATGATATTTGTTTTTGTCCAAAAAGCAAAAAACAAGACATAAAAATAGTTTGTTTTCTTTTTCGAAGGCTTTTGATAACAGACATGTACTTTCATTAGCGGTTAAGAGTTTTTCCCTAACTTATAGTGAAAGTTTTCACACAAGGTTAAAAAAACGCAATACATATTAAAGATCACTTCAAAAAGGGTGAAAGTGATGGCACAGCACTTCATTTCTATGAAAATGGGGTTTATCTTTTCATAAAAATTTGATGCCTGTTTGGAGTCACACTAGAAGTTCACTTAAAATTGTTGATGAGTGACTCCAGGATATATGGTTTCATCAAATGAAGTGCTTTTGTGCCAAGGATGCATTATCCAGGGCATAGTTGAATGATCTGTTCCCTTAGGATTTCCATGATTATGTTTCATCCAGAGGTAAAAGAGAAAGCATCAATGTTAGTTGTTGTTAGTACAACTATAATTAAGCTGAAAATAAAGGCAGTTTATTAGTGTTGAAGAAAATGAGGTGGATGTTTGCATTCCCACATTCTGTCTCCATGTTCCTGAAGCAGCTGAATGCAAAGGACTTAGGGTTCCCTAGCAGGAACACAGCAAAAGATTGGGTCATTCAAACATTAGGCAAACAAATGCAAACACACAGCCGTGCATGTCTCACTTGTATGTAGGGAATGGAACATTATTCCTCCAGGTAAAATGCTTGTTTTGATCCACTGACTCTTCAGTATTCCTGCTTTGAACTCTATTTGGAAAGGAAATTAAAGCTAAATCCACAATTTTGCTGTCTTAAATTATATTTAAAAAATAAGTGTAACTAAATAGCGAAGAAATAATGCTGCTGTGCTGGTTCTGGCTCATACACTAGCCTACAAAAGGGGGCACCTTTATAGGAAAAAATTACAGGATTAGTGGAAAAGCAAGGGGTTTACATTGACATTCTATACCATGGAATATATTGAGTATATTAACTCATCCCATGTGCCTCATAGGTTATACCAACAGTTGTAAACTGTTTTACTTGGATATTAGTAATCCAAATAGAGAGAGAGAGAGAGAGGTCATAGGTGGCTGTTTTATTTTTGTCTTCGGTAAGCATCAGAATGTGTTACTAAAGGTTAGCCTGCAAGGGGAGAGATGGGAAAATTTTTAATCACCTGATGAGGCCAGAAGGGCCGATTGAGGCCATACAAACCTTGCCTTTATGGAGGTCACAACTGTACCGACCGTCACGTTCTCTGGAACACGAACGATGGGGCCATCAGGTCCCCGCTCCCCTCCAGCATATGTGTCCCACACTGGTGGCTTATTGTTCCTGTCTACCACGTCCAGTTCCACATCCACGTCTGCGAAGGATGGTGTTCCCTCCCCCTTGTCGGAGGCACGTACCCGCAGCCGGTAGCGCTCGCGCTGGGCATGCGTTAGCCAAGGATACAGTTCGCCCCCCAATCGTCCGATGGCGATGTCGCCGCTCGGCGGCGAAGCAGGGAGATGTAGCAAGTTTGCGAAGCGCATTTTGAATTGGTGGCATCGCCCGATGGTCAGATGGTCGATCATTGGGGCAACAAGGGGGTTGGGATTTAGAGCACGGTCCATTGGGTTTGAGGGTTTGGATGGAAGATTGGATGGGTTCGTAAAAAAGGGGAAAGGAAATGGGAAAAAAATGCGTCAACATGAGATATCTTTGGTTGTCACCAGGTATGGAATAGGTGAGAGTGATGAGGTTATGGGTTAGGCACTTATGTACAAAAACAAAAGCAACTGAGGTAATTTATGGCATAGAGCACTTTCAAAATAAGGCAGGAAAGATCCTGAGCCATGTGTTGATCAGGAAAAGAAAAGTACTTAACAATAGCAATCATCATTATTATTATTTTATGAGTGAAATAAAAATTCACATGAAAATTTATGAATTTATTGGTTCATTACTATGAAAACAATCTAAAGAGAGGCCTGGCAATTATGAACTCAAGCTAAAAAAATCCGATTAAAACTATCTTAGAAAATTAATTTTAAATTTATGACAGGCAACCAAATACATAATTGCTTTAGTTCTGCCTTACTTTGAAAATATTAAGCTCCAGCTAATGATGAAATCTAACTCAAGCAATCCCAAAACATATGTACAAATCAACAAAAAATAAATAAAAACAAACAAACATACTTAATTTTAATAATAATCTTCAAGCTATCATTTCCTAATCTTTCAGCTCCTGATAGAAGGCCTCTTGCAATGGAAAACTTGAAAACTTAACACTACTGTACATTATTGACAATATCATGTAACTATTTTCCATAGAAAGTACATGAATCATTATTAATTTCCACCATGCCATTTGAGAGGCCTTGGGCTGATAGTAAGCGTTTTAAAGCTTCATGTGGAATGATACAAGCCAAAGAGAGAGATTGGGAATGCAAGAAACAGTTCTATTGGAGCAGATGCTGAAGCTGAGTACCTGCTTTTGGATGATTTAGATGGATAATGCAAAAGTGCATATAATGAGCCCATTGATGGAATTCATCGTTTTCAACTGCCTCTATTGTTAAACTATCCAACACCAGCATGGTGCAATTTTATACCTCGAAAGAAAGTGAAACAAGCAAATGCAGGAAATAAGTTATTCAAATATCAAAATATCATTTAAATGTGGGCATCTTTTCCAGAGTCATCAGTTGATCAGTTTATAAATACATACAGTTATAAGCATTTAGTAGTTAAAGTTTTTAAAATTAATTTTTCAGGGTACATATTACATTATTTGGTAAAACAGTAAAGTGTGATTGCCCGCTCACCCTCATGCTCATTTTGACTATCATTTCCTTAGCCACTTAGGTAAGAAGTAACCCTAATTAAGAGTAAATTTGTGCACAACTGTATATTTAGGTGTCCATACCTAAGGTGAAAATGTGCAAATGTATAGGTTTTTGAGGATTGGAACCTATCATTTAAAATTTTATTTCACTAATAAACATTGCTGAAATAACCATATCATGTTTAACAAACTGCACATTCATTAATTACATTAAATATTATAAATCACAAGGCCATACAAAATTATGACAGTGAAATAAGAGATCATAACGAGGATAAGTTTGAAGAATAATAATAATTTATTTTTCTGTTTGACAAATGTGGATTCTTCTCTGAAACTTATAAGGCCTTGATTGACATATTCCAATCCAAAAGATTTCCCTTCCTCTCTCTAAGGCCTCTCATGCCTCACATTAATATTTCTACATTTCAACACTAGGGTTTTTTTTCTAAAGCAACAACATAAAAATGACATGAAAAATAACACAGAAATAAACACATAGGGTAAGACAAAAAGTCAAAGTTACACACCCTTCACACAAAAAACTTACAGCAATCTCTCTTTCTGGGGTGTGTTAGGAGAGATGTAAAATTAAAAAGCTTTTGGCAGTTCATTTCACAATCATTGAATTTCCATTAGTTAGCTAAACTAACTGGATAATTTGAATCACTTTTGTTATATTGTGAGTATTTATTTAAATTAAAATGCAATCCATTTCCAAGTGCCACATTGTATGAACTATTACTATAACTATTATACTACTGTTCAATATTGATTCATAATTAATCATATTCAATATTGATCAATATTTAGAAAATACAATCACCTACTTACTGGAAAACATCCCTTTGTTGTGGTTCAATTCCGAAGAACAGAAAGAGTGCAATCAAATAAAAGTAAACAAGAAGAGAAATTATATGCATGCAATATCCCATGCCATCAAAATTAGTAACATGATGCAAATTCACAAAAAATCAAGGAAAATAAAGGAAAACATCAATAAAATGGATAGGTTGGGTATGAAATTATAAAGTGAATGTTGAGCAGAGGAAATGTCAGGATAAGGATTATTTGAGGGAGGTAATTAGAACTCCAAGGTCAGTTGACTTGGAAAAACTTGGAGAAAAGAAATGTCTTCTTCAGAAAAACAAAAGTGTGTCATTGAATTAGGGTTTTGAGAGGGATGTATTGGGAGTGTAGGTATTTTTTGGGTAAGGGCACTGATTTTTCTTTCATTGAACAGGATGAAAAACTAATGGTTTGAAGAGTCAAATACAAGGGTCTCTTGGCTATCAATATGTATTTCCTTCTTCCTGATACTTATTGCCACCGAAAAGAGGGGTTAATGGGACTTTTGGAGGCATAAAAATCCCCTTGCCTCGTAAATTTATGGCCCATTTCTCAGTTTCAAAAAAGAATTGAGATGAGAGCCATTCAACAAAGTACTTGCTGTTTTAAAAGCCATTGCAGGCCCTCAAAAGTATCATACTGCGCAGGTCATCACATTATCGTAGTTTTCGCTACTGTGACTCCATTTATGCATAGATTTATTTTAAAATCTTCCTGTAAAAAGTTGGAAGGTGTTTTTTTTATGATGTCTATAGCTGATTGCACACAAAAAAAACACTGCTGATGTGCACTCACAAAAAAACTTGCCTCCCCTTCAGCACTTTTTCTAAATTCACAGAAAGCCACCCTGCAGGATAATTAAAAATCTTGCACAACGGTTTCTCCCAATTGATCACTCACTGCTCCAGAAGCTAGAAATTAGTCCATCTTAATTGTTGCGTTTGTACACAAACAGGACAAAGGTAAGAAAAGAGGAAATTGGACTTATGGATATAAAATGATAAAAGTATGGCTTTAAAATTACAGACAGCAAAAGCATTTCCCGTCAGCTTCCACAAATAAACAGAACATTAGAAAAATGTTTCTGTACTCTCCTTCCAAAGCGTAAAAATCTCAGAGAAATTGTATATATATCTGCATCCTTTAAAAATTCTCTCTCCCCTTTATTTACAGTGAAATTAGAAATTGACAAAATGTATAATAAAAAAATCACTCCACTACCTCATAAGTGAATAAACCACCAATATATGTATTGGACAAATTCACCTCATATTACAAGATGGGACTCACGAATGGGGTTGGGCCAATTGGTTGGAAAAAATGGGAAGTGGCAAAACATGGAAAAAGAAAAAGTTTCTCTCTTTTATACATACTCTCCAGACCCTTAGCTATTATTAATTTAAAAAGTTGATTAGAAATTTCTTGTGGATGGTAATGGGCAATTTGGGAGGGGGGGATGAGGGATTCAGGGGACATTAGGGGTTATTTGGGGGAAAAAACAGTTTCAACCAGTCAAAAAACAGCTTTCAAAAAAGTGTTAGCCAGGCGGGGCCTAGCAGGACCCTTTGTAAAAAAGGGCCTGCAAAAGTCATTTTTCAGCCCCAAAAAAGTTGGAAAAAAGGGAGGAGGTTAGCATCAAAACCTTAGCAGCCAGGGATGGGGCCAAAAACAACGTGGGCCCCCAAGCCCCACGCCACCACCGTTGCTCACCAAGAACTGCAAAAACTCGATGAGAAAAAAAGGCATTTGGTTTCAAAACCTCCTCTTCTCGCAAGCAAAATGCTCCATCACTAAAAAAACATATACTTCAGAGTACACTCAAAACCGCCAAAAGACAAAGTGGGTTTTGTGTTAATGACAAAATGGAACTGATTGGATGTCAAAGTATATACATGTAAATGTTATATACAATATGTAGAGGCTATAAATTATTAATTTTTATAAAAATAACTAGGAAGAAGTCAACAGTGAAGTATATGTACTGGGCAAAAGTACATAAGGTAAGTGCCGTAGAAACAAATAATATTCAAGATAATTGACTGTGAAAATGGAAAAATACACCTTTAGCAAAATAAATAAACGTGTGATTCAACATAACCAATATAAATGCAAGAAGCACAAGATATTCTTTTAGTCTGTATGTATTTAATAATTATGTACACATGACTATCAAACGAAGATGGTACATACGTTCCAATATATACATATCTTTCAGGAATACCTGCTTTCTCTCCCAACCAACATACATCCTCATATACACTTCAAATGTTAATGTGGTTTACCATCAATGCATTCAGTGTACACATAAATGTTCTTAGAGGTTAATTTTAATGCCTTATTACACAGTAATTTTTTTCAATTGATGAAAAGTAATTAGGAAATATGGATGCATAAATATCCAATCAAATAGGTTTTTGATGTTATTCAGTCATTGCTGGTGTAATAATATAATGTAGCAAAGCATTGGTACCACATTTTATTTCTTAAAATAAAATACTACAAACATATCTAATAAAATAATATAATAGTGCTTGAAACTGAAAACTTTTATGTGTACGGAAATAAAACAAACACACAACTGACACACTCACACAGGCACACACAACCAGAAAATCAAAAAGAATTACCAGAATGTATCCCCAGAATCAATCACTGCATTTAGTCATAAGGTACCACTACCAATGCAGTTGAACTTAGGTTTTGGAAAAGCCAATGCAAGAAAGTCAACTTATTACCAGAGGTTAAAGGGAATAGAAACAGGCGCACATGATAAAAAAAGGAATATATTACAAGGAAAAACGTAACTCTTGAAAATAACTTATAGAGTCACAACTGGTGGGTGTGCATTTTGTAAGGAAGAGCCGGTTTGCACCAAACATGCAAACTCTATAAAACCAACCATCCATAAAAATATCGATTCATGAAGTGGAGGGAACATATTACAGAAGAAATTACCACAATATCAATTTAATTATTTTGATCTAAAGTGTGAATATCAAAATATATTAATGAAATTTAAAATCATAGATATTTGTTTGGCATGGCAAATGACCTTAGCAGAAATCTTTTTTGAAATAATGAAAATCAAGATTTTTAAAAAAATTATTCACAATGCATCAACCTTCTTAGCACAACCAGTTCTTCCAAGAAAAATTAAAGGTCTATCATTTCACAAGAAATATAAGAGAGGAAGCATGGAAAGAAAAAATGTCATGAATAACCAAGGTTAGTGATTCCCCTTAAAACAAATACCCTCATAAAACAGTGATAGAAGCAATTGTCACTTAATTAGCTACTTCAAGTCTTTTTGAAGGGTGATTTAGCTTCCATAAGTAGGTATATAAAATAAAAGCTAAAAGCTAGCAACTCCTAAATATAAAATCCTTGAAAAAAGACATTAAACATTTATGTGCAGAGTAATTAGCAACTGAAAAAGCATATCACATTATTATATATCCTTCAATTCATAATTTTTGTATCAAAAAGAATTACCACTTATGCAAGTATGAAAACCATGTTCACATTGAAATATCATGTAAACTATGTAACTAAGCAAGGCAAATGGAAAATTTTGTACTTACGTCCAAAGGCTTCTTCAAAACTATCCACCCAGATTCTGGTTGGATTTCAAAATAGTCTAGGTCAGAAGGATTATATGGAGCACTTAAGCTGTATACAATTGCACCATTGTTATCTGCATCTTCATCAGAAGCTGAGACACGGAGAATGTTTGTCCCTATACTGGCATCTTGTTTCACGTTCTCAACATATTTCTACACATAATAAAAACATAGTAAATATGATTAACACATTTAAAATGAAAATCATTTAATTCATGATAATTCATTCAAAATTCAATTTTAATTCATAGAAATCTATAATTCAAGAAAATTCCAAAGTTTAATAATAACAGGTACTAAACAATCAAATCTTTCAATTTCAGGGGATATAAAAATTACATCCTGCAGCCCTAAGTGCATCATAAATGAGAAATAAATGCAATTCATAAATTTAAATAGAATTATATAAAAATCAATCCCTTTCCATAATCCTATTTAAATATGTTCCCACAAAACATAAATTAACTCATAAGCAAGTGTTTCATTTGCTGTATTCTATTATGTCCTACATGCCTTACTTTTAAATATAAATAAATCATATCAATATGAAGCAACAAGGTAGATTATTAGGTGAGGTAGCTATGGTCATATTAAATTCTTCCTATGGGTATTTAATCTAGTCTTAACCAACAACATGTCAAGCACAGTAAAAGGAATCCATCCAAATTGATTTAAATTTTTTCAGCACTCAAATATTTTTCTGAGCCATTGAAAAGCTTGCATATGAATTTAAGGGTCTATATATAAAGCACACAAATGGGATCTAGAGTCTATAGGATTTTACCAGCATAGCGCACCTATGGGATAAACAACCAAGGGTAGGGTGTAATATTGATATATTAAAGTAAAATGTTTCCCTATTTATTTTTGCCAATAACAAACTTGAATAATGACTGCAAAAACATATTAATTAAATAAAGTCTAGTACAAAAAGGAATCATCATAAAACTATTTCATTATCATCCTTGGAAATAGTCAGACTTTAAAAAAAAATCCTTACTCCTGGTAGTTTCCACTTCATCCAAATTATTACCATAAATGTTATTTAACATCTAACTAATCTAGTAAGCAATAGCTCTCTCAAATTCTAAATAAAAGGCAGGGTTTCATTTTTTACACAAACAATACCTTAAATACACATTTTTTTACAATATGGTTCTTAAAATTACTATCAATTCATGTACCTATTTTCATATTTGAAAAACCACATCAAAATGAATTTGGTGCTTTATCTTTTGAGTGTTGTTTTATTCTACTCATTTAATAGACAAGTGGTTGGCCTTAATAAAAAAATGGTTAAAAATGCCACTTCAGGTACAGATCTCACTGGCTTCACTCTGAGTACGGATCTGGGTCCTTGATGACCCACTTTTAAAATCAATTTCTAGAAACAATATTTACCACCCATGCAACTGAAAAAGGACAATAATTTATACAGAAAATGATGTAAACATTTTTTATACTCCCGAAATTAATTAAATTAAAATTTATTTTAAGTATCAATTACTGCAAAAAAATATTGAATTATTTACAAAAATGTATTTCTTGGGTCTCTGGAGACCCTAGGTCCATACTCCGAGTGTTAAAAAATTTGCAATAAACTTTTCAGCTCCATAAAAACAAAAAATCCTCTGACTACATAAATATAACTTAACCATTCAAGTTTACATAAATATTTTGGTCAATATTCTTAGTTCTTGATGACCAGCCACTATAGGTTCTCTTCAAGTTAAACTTTGAAAATTAATCAACTAGCTTATGCAGTCTATCATTGCTAGAGACCTGCAAAAGGTTGGTTCATTTTACACCAGAAACCTGAGTGATATTTCCATGAAAGCTGAGTTATTTTTATTGTTTTATGCATATAATTATATGTGAGCACACCAACTTTTCCTAAAATTCACCTTGAAAATTCATTATGGCCACACCACCTACATATCACACAGGGTAGGAACCACTGATACAGAATGAATTGAATAAAATTAAACCATGATTATTCATTTTATGCTATTCATGCAACCAAAATTAAGAAGAGAAACATATTTTTAAAAGAGTAATAGTTACTTAGAAGTTGTCAAGCTTTAATAATAGGCAACAAGCACTAAACCAAATGTATGACACATAAACCTCTGCGTTATCTTAATTTTTATTGCAAAAATTTCCAAATTTTCTTCCTATATTTTAGCTTATACTCCTGTTGTTAAGAAGACTATAAGGTGAAATAAAAACTCTCTATCAATATTAGCATAGGTCAGGCAATGATATTTACACATTGAGATGCAAAGTATGAGACAGTCTTACAACATGGAATGCTTAGAATGGATAGAAATTTTCTGCTGTATTATTACCAGTAGTCTCTCAAATCTCCATATGCACTTTGCTGCCGGAATAGACTCTAAAACTGTTTCTTTAGCTCTGAAATTAATTCAGGCTTTACATTCATAGTGAGAACAGACTACTTTTAACTCAAAAACTGAAATATTTACAAATGCAAACCTGCTTTTATTTTCTTTTTTGAAATTAATTATTTATACAAGGCCGTAAAAAATGTCACATAAATAATCTGCTTAGCAGAAGAGAAGGCACTATGAAACAAGAGATCCATCTTGTACCAATATTTTCTATATAAATTTGTGTATGGAATTTGGGGAATCTTTTTTTTAGAAATGTTTTCCATTCCTTGCATTGAAATATTAACATTTAGTATTCTACACTGCTTTGTTAAGTCTTTCCTATATTCTTATATTTCATTTTAGATTCAATTTGTTAGCCCAATAGCTGTGGCATCAAATTATTGGTTTCATTTCCTTGAGAAACTTACAAAGTGTCTTTGTAATTTTTCTAATAAAATAATTATAAATTTCCAACACATATTCCTGGAATTTTTTAGAAGGTCTCTAAAGTTTGTATAATTAAGAATATTTTAATGAAAATTCAGTGATGGAATATTTTTGATAATATTGGCCACCACAAAAGGTTTTATATTTAAAAATACATTTTTTTACTCCATTCCTTCACTAAAATCATCCAAGTTACACCAGATATGGTTTCATCTGAAAATAGGTACATTAAATAAAAATTTCAGTATAACTCTCTATCAAACATCACTTTTGAAGAAAAATGATGTGCTCATACTTACCTGTCTGTCAAATAGAGGAGGATTATCATTGACATCAGTAATTTCCACTGTAAATGAACATACTCCCTCTAGAGAAGGTTCTCCCTGATCTGTAGCTTTTACTGTTACAGACACAAACTTTCCATCATCACCTTCACGATCAAACACCTGAAAAGAAACAATAAGTTTGAAAATACAAAACTTATCACTTCAGCATGGAAGTTCAAGTAACTATCCACTTTCAATAAACTTAGCTGATAAAAATTTGATAAACTTGATATATTAAATACTTTTCAATTACCAACAAAAACCCCCTCATGATTCAAGAAACACCACTAATTGACACTCATTTCATAAGTTATAATAATAATAGGTTAGGATAGATACATGTGTAAAGTGTCTTCTGCCTAGAGTCCGTAGTGAATTCAAAAGTCCATGACCAAAGATATCAAACATATGTCATACATATATTAAATGCATGGTCATATATGCATGATAAAACAACTACATACAACTTTCATAACATGCAATTTTTTAGCTAGTGGTGTCCACTTCTAGTGTTAGCCATGAGCTGCTAAAACAGGAATAATAACTAACTAATACTAACTGAACTTTTTATTCTTTTTATAGTTTTTACACATGGAAAATGCAGGGAGATATCAGTATGGCTAGGAATAGATTTAGGAACAGCATCATCAATTTGCAGTTTCCTGGGGGCACAAATGGATTCATGGCATAATTTAGTGCTCAGGAAGTGCAATTCAAATCTCAGTCAGTGCCAAATTCAAAAGGGTAAAAAATGGAACATGGCTAGAGAAATGGAATGTACAAGCATTAATTGGAACGAAAATGAAGGAGGACAAGAAGGCAGTTGAGAGAATTTAGAGTAAGAACAAGGGAAGGGGTAGGGTAAAATAAAGGTGGGAACAGCTCAAAGAAGGGATAAGAAAACCTGAAAACAAAATAAGACAAATATTAAATAGAAAAAGGATGAAGAGCCATAGAAGATTAGACAGATAAATGGGAGAAGTAAATTTTAGAATGTAAACACAAAATTAAGAAGGAAGTGCAAAGAGATATATAGTGAACTAAGGGGAGACACAAATAAGGCAAAGAAAAAATTTTGAAAAAAGGAAAGTGTGAGCCCATGGAGAGTTTACATAGGAAGGATAAAATAGGTATGTTCTACAGGAAAGTGAAATTACTGTAAGGAAATAAAACAGGAGAATAAATACTCACTATCAGAGATATGACAGAAAAAGTATTAATTGAAGCAGAGGAGATTTATGCAATGTAGAAAGAATACACAGGAGAACTATATGGTATACAAATTAGGACAGTAAGTTAATTAATATACAGAAAATATGATGTTGAGGATGATATCTAAGGTCCACGCATAGACGATTTTGAGATAGAGAAGGCAATAAAGACAATGAAATCGAACAAGCCTTTAGGGGTAGATAATTTCTCTGGAGAATTGTCTAAGGATTACTTTGGGAAAATATGGATGGAAGAATTTTTATGGGCTCTTTTGTAGCATTAATTAGTGGAGAAAATGGCCAAAAGACTTCACTGGATAAGTTTTAATTCCTATTTTTATTTATATATTTATTTATTCCCAAAAAAGGAAAAGCACATGTATTTAATGGCTTCATGAAAATAATTTTCACTCTGCATGCAGTAAAGTTAGTACTCAGGATAGAAAAGAGAGGTAATAATTTCTTAGGGAAAGATCAGTTTGGGTTTAGGAAATGTGGGAGGTGGAAAAATGGCAGAAAGTACCTGGAAAGGAAGAATGTTTTATTATAGATATAACAACATAGTTGTTATGGTTTTCATTTCATGTTAGTCACCCTAACAAGTAGACTGCCATTAATTAATATAACATAATTAAAAACATTTTCATTACAAATGTTTATTTAAATACATTGATTAATGTTGTATAGTTCTGTAAATTATTATCTTTGCTCCACTCTTTTTTACCTTTCATCTCAATGGAGAATAGGTAGTTCCGAATATTTCATATGGCCTCGAACAAAAGTGCTTTGGACAAAATTTTTGACGTCTTTTTCAGTTCACATTATTCTCAAATATACAAATGAACACATTTAAGATAGTAAGTTCACGAAAAATTCAAAATTTAAGGGCACCTTAAACAAAGGAATGGCTTGGGGATAACTTTGCCTAGGAAGACCAAGCATTCAAAGTTAAAACCTCCATTCATGAACTCTCACAATGAAAAAAGACAATTTTGAAACTTCAAAGATGGTGGTAGTCTTCGAAATGAGACTGCTCACAGTTTAGGGTTCAAGAAAATGAGTTTTATCTATTATTATTTAAGCACCAATTCCATTCATAATTTTAGAGAGGGATGATGTTAGGTGATTATTATTTATTTAAATGATATAGTAAAAAAAATAATTTCATTCATAAGCAAAACCATAAGCATTACCCACAGTGTAGCCGTGGCTTCAAATAAGTTAATTAATGAGCCTCAGGTTACATTTGTTTTTTTAATCTCCTTGGATTATGAAGGAACTGAACCCTAATCCAGGTGTTTAGTGCTCTTTGAATTTGTTAAGTTTTGTTCAGGTTTAATTACAACTGCTTGGTTACAAAACATACTTAAATAGCCTCTCCATATAACTGAATTCTCATAATTAGTTCTTTGGTGTGGTTACATATGTGGGAGCTATCTTTTGATGATTAAAGTTTTTGTATGACCTTTAGGATGCTTTTCCATCATATATAATAAAGATCTATTTACATACATACAAGGTCATACGCATATAATTGGTGGATCCAATTTGCCTTGGGCTGCTGGGACCTCCTTTGTCTAAACTACCTCGGTTACCACAAATGCACAACTGCTTTGGCAAAGAGTGGCTAGCCTTAGAAAAAAATTGACTCTACTATGCATAGTGAAAGAAAAGATGCCCTGTCTAAAATATTTTAGTTATTTGAAGCATTATGCTATCAATGATAAATTAAGATGATTAATTGAATAATACACCAACTCATAGGTGTGGGAACTAACCTTGTTTGTTGAAACTTCTCCAGTTTCCTCATCAACTGTGAATTTTGTTCCTTTTTGATTTGGTTGCTGCACAATGGAATATTTGACCTGACCATTGACTCCTTTATCTTCATCAGTTGCATGGACCTGAAAAATTAATGAAAAAATAAAAACTAAAATTTGTTTAATTTTAACATTAATCAAGGGACACTTGATAAAAATCCAATTCTATTAGGAGTTGAAACTTAAAGATTTGTAAGCTCATATCTAAGAACATAATGTTTTGATGACAAGTAAAAGTTAATGAAACTGAAACTGTTGACAGCATGGTACATACCCTATTTTCACAATTAATTTATGAAAATCAGTATAATATGGTACAAAAGAAATTACTCAATGTGTGTCAAAATGTAAGGTGGCATTGTTCTAAGTACATATATTCTTTATCTTTCATCTGTATCTTTCATAGTTGATCCAAACATATATAACTAAACCCATTGACCATTTGCATATATTACTATGCTATTCTCAGTAACAATCCAAACTTTGGTCGCTTCCAATATTAAATGTTAAGCTGGCATCCAATGTCTGTATGTGCTTCCGTAAGTGTGAAACTGAAGGAAAATATTTTTGAACCCTCTTATTTTCACTCTTAGAGCAATCATCTTCTGATGTTTTATAGCAAAGTGATTTCCAGGTTAATGTCCTGAAGGTAGAGGTGTAGCTAGAGTGTGTGCTGCCTAGAGGGGTTCCTCATACTACCCTCCCCTAATAGATTCCCATTGGAAGAAAATGAAAAATATCCAGGGATGAAAGTGCTGCCCAGAGCAAACTGCCACTACACCACTGTCTGAAGCTTTTCATTTCAAGGTGAGTGAAAGAAAAAGCTACTAGATGTTTCAAGAGAAGCAGAACTTAAAATATTTCTCACCATTCTATATTTTATACTATGAGAAATATGTTCCTTCCTCATCATAAATTATGAACTGGCCCTGAGATATCTTGCTCGGAACATTTTCTTCATAATTTCTTCCGGAAATCAATTGAATAGGTATGTTTTCAATTTCATTGATTGGTTGATTTCATTGATAGATTGAGAACCATTAAGAGAGTGCTCAAAGTGCCAATATTTTTCTAATGGCAACCAAGAAATTTTGAGAGAAATGCCAACATCACTCTGAGTGACTGGCTTTTCTTGGGCTGGAAATTTATTTTTCCTAAATTGAATTTAGGTATTTTCCACAAAGCCTTTGCTAATATTAAAGAGGAGACAGCCCATTGATCATAGAATTTAATAATCAATCTATATAAAATAAAATGAAACATATATTTTCTTGGAAATACATGCTTTTCTTGAACTGTAAAATTTGGTAAAATGTTTAACCTAAATGTGCACACACTTTGGTTTTTTTCACATAACACTTGAAAACTTTAATTAAGGAAAATATATTTATATTTCCTATCATTGCAGCACTGCAAGTTCTTAGTGAAAACCTTAAAGCAAAGGGAAATAATGTTATGAATTCAATTCCATAACATCCTCTTTGATGCAACAATAATATATATATATATATATATAT
>LYUA01000029.1:1164683-1180505 GCA_002093875.1 Calopteryx splendens | reverse complement strand
GAAGTCGATATATTAATCTCGTTCGTTGTTAAACGCAGTAAAAATAAAATTTCCCCAAATAAGCATCGAGATTTTCTTTAATATTGGAACGTGTCGTTCGATGGGAAAGTATAAGAACTCAGAAAAGAGTGGCGAAATTCAAATAAAATCAATATATTATGTCTCCGGTTGAGATTACTAGAGAAAAAGAAACTGAATTATTGAATCAAACTGAATAAAATTTAATTATACCTTTAGACCACCTGGCTACCCTGACCGTCGCAACCCCTTCCTTTCTCCCCCCCTCCAAGCCAACACATGTCCGCCTCCCCCACCCCATTTTCTACCGATTTTCTCCCTCACCCCATGCTTCTCCACATCCCCCCTTCCCCGCCTCCCCCACCCCCTTCACATCCAACCCCTCCCTCCCTCGTAACAGTATTATATGACTCAATGTTCTGTGTATATGCACCTGATGATGTAGACTATTCGACGAAACCGGTCGTTTATTAAATAAATTCCCTGAAATCTACAAAGTTTATTTTCTTAATCAACATGTGGTTTATCAAAGTATAGCCTGAATCCATCGAGAATTCGATTACACTGAATTATTTAGCCATTGCATCATTTTAAAGCCATGATAAATATTTATCATAATAAAGACCTACTTTCAAGAATAAAAGAGATTTTTCGAGATTAGAAGAAGCTACGTTTAGCCGAATAACGACACAGATATAATGCGACTTTTAAATAAAAAATTTATTTAAATGCTATGAATAAAAAGCGTTGACATATCATATTTTTTATCGCGGACCACTGGTATAAATGGCATTTCAATATACTAAAAACAATTTACAAATGCTGTCCGTGCTGATGACATCGCAACTCCATTCGGTATTAGGAGCCGTTTCCGTGGTCTTGAACTGCACATACCCATTTCCCTTCAAGCCCATGCGTGTTAGGCAGCAGAGACAACAAAACGGGCCATATACAATCGATAAATACAAGATTTTAGACGGCCCATGATTTCTCGAGGGAGAAGCATGACAACATGCCTGGCTGACAAGGAATACCCTCTCCCCGACTCGCATTCCGAAAGGTGTTCCGCGACATGCCCGTGTTTTTTCACCGCGACTCCCACCAGCCGGCGGGAGATACTGTTCAATTTTTATTTAGCGAGCGCTCCCTTTCCCAAGGCACGTTACACTCACTCCATTAACGTTCACCAATCCGATCGAATACCTACGTGGGTGGACATACCGGAATGAATGACGTCCATGCGGCGCGACCGAGAAGGGCGTAAGGGCGACGCTCGGTCCCGGCGAAATACTTCACCTGGGCGTCGGACGGGTTGGGAGTAGGTACAGATCGATCGCCCCATCGCTGCGGGAAGAAGGTATCGAAGGGAGAGACACAGACACCCAAACCCAAATAATCTCGGCAGAGTGTTGACGGATTTTTTTTAAGGTGCTACAACCTCACGTAATTAGTACAAATGACTCGACAGAAATCCGACCTCACCTTCCTTGTCCGACCATGTGGTGTACACACAAACGCCCGAGAGCAAGCATTGGAGCGCGCGATAGCATCGACACGAGGCGGGCGTGAAGCTCGGCTGAAAGGTGTCCGCCCATTCGATGACGGCCCCTGACCCATCGCTCGCCCGCAACGCACAGAGCTCGGGTGTGCTGGGTGACTGCAGGGCATCCCAGGCGATGCCGACCGAAACCGACTCGTTTTACATCCGCGGGCGGCTCGGCTACCGCTAGCCGTTTGTGGTCGGGAAGGGACCATTCTTTAAAGCCGTTTGCAGGCATTGCTTTGGAGGTGATTTCACACTAAACTGTCAGTGGGTGCCAATGCGATGCAGTTGATGACTGAGCGTAAAATGAACAGTGGTGAAAGTCCCTCCCACTCCCGAAGTCTCACAATTTTCGTGTTCATTTTTCGTCATAATTTTTGCAATTCACCTAGATCTCCGAAGGTTTTCATAGTCATTCCAAACGGCTTTAAAATTATATTTACAGCAGAATGATCAGATTGATGCAACATTGTATTTTCCTGCACATGCTTGAGAGAAATTAAATGCTACCATAGGTAAGAATGATCATTTGAGTGAAATTTATTAATTAGTCTGGCCGGTTTTCCTAAATTCAATATTGCACATTGGCTTAACTACGTAATTTATTTGTACAGGTAAGGACAGAACTAGCCCCAAAAATATTCATCAGGGTATTTATTATTTGATGAAAACGCTTCTCATACTATGATAAAAACGACTGAGTTGTATCTAGGTTTCATCCAAGCATTCAAAATGTTCGATGATTACTGTCGAAATACTTTAGAGTTCTGACATTGGCTTTTCTTTTTCCTCATTTTTGAAGAATTATTAGTTTTTTGACAAAATCACCATAACATATCCTGATATTATACCACAGATTAAAATTATGGTAATTTACTAGTTCTTAACATTTAATGAATGTTGTATTTAGGAATATTCGAGTATAATTTTTTTAAATACTGAAAAATAGACCAATGACATCAGTTTCGAATATATATTAATTGAGATGAGATTCTACTAAAAATTAAATATAACTGTCGTTTTCACCATCATGACAATTGCCTATATTAAGTTTGTAATTTATCCGGAAGAATTAAATCCTTGTATGTAAATTATTCAGAAAAACTATATTGAAAATCCTGATGATCTTAAAAAAGAGATGAAAACGTTTTGACAAATTTTAAGTTCGTATTGACTCCAATAAACAGATTTAACTCATTTGAATAAATTTAACACCTTGTTAAATTCTGACGTATGCATTCATCTCTGTCGAGATTTTCCTCTAAAAATTGAGCCGTATGCACTCTGACATTACGAGCAAGAGATTTTCGCAGCCGCTCTTCACTGAATAGAGGGAAAAGGTCATCCAATCCACCCGGCATTACGTACGATGCGTCAATTTCTACGAGCCTGAGGGCAACGCCGTGCTAGCGAGTGGGTAAAATCTACGGGGTTGATTATATAACGGGCAAGGCTGCCCGTAATGTCTCGTCCCATAGGTGATGAAATCAATACCTAGCCAACGCTCAATGAAAGGAAATTTACGCACGTCTTACATTTTCATCTGGAATCGCAGTGACTGCTTCGTATTTCCATCGAAATAGCACGAACAAAGATTGAAATTCATTTTTATCCTCGATAAACATGAGTAAATCTGTCATTTATGATTAAAAAAGTAATGAACGGCGGATGTCTTTAATTTATATTCATAGAAGAGAAATGAAAATCAACTCCTTCCGGTCATTTTTTTTCCAAGGGGTAAACACGATAAGAATAAACACGCTTGAAACATCAAAGGAAATTGTCGACACGGCATTTTTAATTCATAATCAATTACGCGACGTCCCGAATGCTCAGATATACTTGAAAAGGCATATGTTATTTTTTACACAAGCTGATAAATGCTAATCTGTGAAAAGCAAGAGGGTACCTTAACTAAATTTGATCGATTTGATTAACTAAATCGAGGGACAAAATATTGAGGTAAAGAACTTGGCCCGCACGTGATACTTTTCCCGATTGCCAATTTCCGAAAATGTAAAGCACTCCACGAATGTGCCATTCTCAAGCGTTCGAGCGACTTCCCGAACGTGATGAAGAAATCGAATGAGAGAAAACAAGGAAAAGCATTTTTGCCGAGCATATCTACCATAAGAAGTTTTTGCAGCGTTGCAAAAGAGTTCTTTAAACGCGTGATTTGAATTAGAGACTTTAGAGGGCAATATCAATACAAATAAATCTACTTTTATGACCATGGTAAGTGTACTTGGCTTAAATTATACGCATGTAATATCAATCGTTTGATCAATTTCTGAGATAAATGAAGGCAGCAACAAGTATATCTTTAAAAAGGGAAAAGAGTAAAAACAATTGAAAATAACACCCACCCAAAAAAGGGAAACACTACTTGGAAAGTTTGCAGTAAACCTTCACATGGTGTCGCTAAAAATCAGATGATGATGCTGGCGATGCTGCTATTTTCTATGTACAGTAAAAAGAGGCATTACGATGTTTCGATTAAGATACATCTGAAATAAGACGCTGGCTAAACACAATAACTTTCGACATAAACTTAGGAAAATAATTAAATGGTTAGAATTGATTAACTAATTAATAATTTAGAACAAGAAAAGTAACATTAAACAATATCTGGAGAATGCAATGTAGTTTTGTACCATGAAAGTGATACAGAGATCATCTATTTGCTCTTAAGCAAGTGTTTAAGATATGCATTAATGTGCAAAAGAAAGTTTATTGTGAATTTAATATTTGGAGAAGACATACGACAAGGTATAGAGGGGGAAGTTATGAAATGCTTTGAGGGAACGTGGGATGAATAGGCATCTATTGAATGCTAAAAGGCGTTGAATGGCAATAGTAAGTCAAAAGGAAGCGGGCTATAAGTTTGGTTTGAAATAAAGCATGGCGTGAAACAAGGATGCATAAGGCCACTATGGCTCTCCAATGTTTTTTTGTGGAAAAATACATGAAAGATGGATGCAAGGATGATACAAAGATGAGATGATACAAGGATAAGATACATGCTAGGACTGGAGATGCATCTGTGCTCTTTCCCTTTTGCGCTGCAGATGTAACGTTGCTGACTGGGAGTCCACAATATCTGCTATGGGTTCTAGAAGGCTTCAGTAAGATAAGAGAATGAAATTGTGGGTAACTATGATCGGAATTAAAGTAGTTATTGATAAAGATAATGGGATGAATGACTCCATACATGAGGGAAAAGGTGAAATTATTGAGTAATGAGCATGGCAAACGATTAGAGAGGAAGCGGTGCACCGGGAAAGTAATAGTTGAATGTGGACTAATTGTATGGGGCTCTCAAGATAAACAGTATTAAAACTTTCAGGAACAGAGTAGCATGAATAAAATAATGTATGACTGCTCCATAGACGCAATAATACGAAAGGGCACGGAAATTTAGAAGAAATTAGTAAAAAAAGGAGTACCTAGTTTCCCTGGTAAAACCTAGAATCAAGTTTTATTATCTACCTACCCAGAAAGGGAACGACGAGAAGGTTTTGTCTGCATGAACTAATAATTTATGGCCAGAAAATAATATAAAGACTTTATAGCCTAAGTTCTCGTGAATAAAACAAAACTGGGCTCTTTGCATGAATACGAATCTATCAAAGGGCCATTGAAATCGGATGCAGGAATATTTTCCTAAAACTTTCAGAAATGTCACCACCATTGACACTGGCATTGGATGACTGGAGACATTTTTCGAAAGCATATCCAGTTTATCAAGCACACAAATGCATATAAATGCTATTTATAAATCACACTCAGAATAGCAAAATATATCGATCCACCATAAATGACGAAAGAATCAGACAACTTTTAAAAAACAAGTCAAAATCAGAATATATACGATGAAAAAAGGGAGCATGAAGCATGGTATGAGCAAGGCATGAGCATCGTCAATAGTATGACTTCATCTATAGACCAAAAACAATGCCTTTGGACTTCCTTGCTGAAGAGAATATTTAAATAATATAGTTCACACCTTTAGAGCTTATAAGGGAGAATTAAATTAATTTCATCAACCATAAAACCTGATTTACAGGTTTACTGCATTGAATTTCCAACAGTTACTTCTTCCCCTTAAAAATTCAGAAAAGTTTCAGGAATAGCAGTCCTGACAAATTTTTCAGCACCGCAACGTTGCCTCTATCGAAAACGCCCATGCCCCTGATCGTGAAAACAAGACTTTGACAGTCTGAATGTCAGAGGGCTGACCATCCTGAAGCCAACCAGCCCACGTCTCGCTGTGCAAATCGAGGAGGAGATGCCGCTCATGCTGGCCGGAAAGTCAAACTGAAGAGAAGGAGAGATTGAAGAATCGACAAATCCCTCATTTTTATCAGGTGGGGAAACAGATGGCTTTTTATTTTTAGACAACAAAAAGGATATTGGTGGCATTCGCAAAGGGGGTCACGCGAGTCACCGCCCCTGACGCGGGGCGTGCCCCAGGTGCAGGGAGGGGTGGTTTGGGAAGTTTTTTTTTTGGGCGCGATTGGGAGTGCGACCTAACGAAGTGTACGCACGTAAGCGGATTTGGCGTCTCGTCTCGTTGGGAAGGCGAGAGGAGAGGTTTATGATGGGTGGCGAGAATGAGAGAGAGAGAGAGAGGGAAGGACGGAGTTAATGCAGACTCATAGTTGGGGGATGACGGGAGGGGCAATCGCGTGTCATGGAGATGAAGAAGATGGGTCTGCGACGGGGAAATCCCGGGAATGAGCTCCCTCCCCCGTCACCCCCCGTGGGGGAGTCGTAGGGGGTGGAGGAGGGACGAAAGGGGATCGGCGACGAAAGAGTGGGGTGAGGGAAGAGGGGGAGGGTGGAGGATGGGGAACACCGCTATCCCTTCTTCCCACGCACTCCATTAAATATTACACCATCCGACAGGCCTATCTTTCGAGGCAGCCGGAAAATGTATCGTGGGAGGGAAATCAAGGGAAGGCTCCAACCTATCCGTTTCGATATGCTCACAATCTTCCTTATCTTATTACCGCCCCTTTCGTATATAAAACACGCGAAAAATATGCTTTGTTTGAGGATTTTGAAAGTGGAAGATATGTTTGCAGATTTTGGCGTCGGCAAACATCCTACGAGTCGCCCCACATGGACTAATAATGCCAGGGTATTTTAACACAAGATCTTCCATTATGCAATTATAGGGAACTATGGACTTTTTTCACGAAAAGGAAGAGTAGATGACATCGAAATTTTATTAAAATCACGAGTTGCGAGTGGAAAGACGAGGAATTGAATCTAACATATCTAAGGAGTCACTTTTTTCTTATTTTATTTTTGTGTGATCCAACCTGCCGATATGGTGCGTGGCCCTAATAATTCCGATAGCGTCAAAGTAAACTCGAGGGGCCCTTTCTCGTCGGGAGTAAAACCAATAAATCAAGGAGCGACAACTATCTAAGCAATTTAAGCCCGAATTTTCATTTCTCGAGTGGTTTAGCGAAAGCCACGACGGCATCATGATGAATATGAAAGCATCATGACATAAATCGAGTGGGAAGCAAAGCATGAATGTGTCATACCTAACCTAGGTCACAAGAAGCTTCCCTTCCCCAGTCTTTCACAAACCGCACCTCGTCAATTTCCTGGAAAGTTTATTTAGGCATTCTGTCTTCGGCTCGGTACACGGATTTTGAATTCCTGTCGCTGACATGACCTCGACGAGAGCAAACACTGTGGAATTCACGCATTGATTTGTAATTTTTTGTCCCAAATACGGTCTCGCGTGAATGAAGCCAAAACCCATGTCACTAATCAATACGAGTAGTCGAATGCTGGAATAACAAGGGTGGTTTTCCGGGCTGCAGGTTACGAAAAAATTACCATTAAAAAATTAAAGGAAACTATAAATTCAGTTTCGCCAGCAATTTTGATAGTAATTAAGAAAGATATTGAAACAATCAGTATCCGAAAAATATTTTTTTAAGTCAAATATTACGCAGAAAAATAGTGACTATATAATGAAAAACCATAGGAAAAATGAAATCTTAAACTAAGTATTTGGTAAGTAATAAGAAAATCATTTCAAATAAATATTCATTGCTTAATTATATAGAAAACGGATTCATTCACAAAAATATTTTTTTATCACTAATGCAACACGTTTTCCCGTTTTACGGCGTTGTCAGGTACATTATGACACCGTCAAACGGTAAAAACGAGTTTTAACAGTACCTATGTAGTTGTTCTGTGGAATATCACGTTTTCTATTTATGTAAAAAAATTAATATTGTACGCTTCGAAAATGAGAAACAGGAATCGGCAAATTTTTCTTTAGATACATAAAGTTGGGACTAATAATAATTTATTTTTTGCCAAGCAATATTATTTTTCAGTCAATTTACAGTCCTATATTGCCTTAATTGTATTAGCAAACTTTAGCGAAATCCGGGAATCGATGGTGTCTCTATGTCATCGAATACAAATGTAAAACAATGGGGAGACATGTTAATAAAATATGATCACATCATAATTTTATTCATCCACCTAAACTTGATAGATCTTTACAAAGTATCTGTCCCATTGGATGTAATACTCTTGCACCACCTTTTTTCCAATCTTCGACGACATGCTGAAATCCATTTTTTTTATGGCCCCTTCAAAATCGTCTTAGCAGCCTATACCATTGCCTCTGATCATAAAAACAGCTTTCCACGAAGGAGCCTCTTCGCAATGAGGAGCAGGAAAAAGTCACAGGGGACTAGGCCTTCCTGTAACATGAGCTTCAACTGCATACAAACTTACACAGGAACGTCCAGTTGTCCTGTTATGAGCAGTCTCGGAACGCACAAACACATCTCACGTGCTATTTTTCTGTTAACACCCTGTTGGTTGGCAACCAATGAAATTTACAGTACTTCTAATAGGTAGTGCTCTTAACGTTGTCCGACGATCTCCTTACACAACGCCAACAGCGATGCTAATGTTTACTACCAATAACTGGAACTCCGAGCACCTTCCTTTGAAATTGATCGACTCCCCTTTTCAAACAATTTAAGCCATCTTATAGCTGTGCTAGAAGGAAGAACAAACTCTACACAAGCCTCCTGTAACATAACCCTCGGCTGGCGATTTGTTCAGGCGAAAGTAAAATTTTAATGCTGCGTTCCTCCATCATTGCCGTAGGCAAACTGAAACTTTTTCAACTGAAAACGCCTACCGCTGGGGCAATACCGTATTCAAATCAATGAAATTTGTACCACATATTAAGCTAAAAATGTAACATAAGATTAAATTTTCGCACAATAAATTAAGCTAGAAAAATTCTCTCTATATTGAACAGCCCTCGCATTTTACAAATATTTACCGATCATTTCTTCTCGCACTGCGAAGAGTACATTGCGGAATGTAAATTTTTCTTGTCGATATTTGTTTTTGAGAGCATAAGATACCGTGTCGTCATGTCCAGGAGGTTTTACTACCTATCGAGCTCGTGGCTCTTAATTCCTTAGTGACCGTAGAGTAATACATACGTAATGGGGAACCTGAGAGGTAGCTCAAAGGGTGTGAGAGAATTGCCACACACTGCCACTGAGAGAAAAATTTCAAGAGTTTGCCACGGGCGGATGGAGCAGACACGATAAAGGACAAACTCACAGTTTGGAAAAGCTTCAAAGGAAGACAGCTCGGTATGTTCTAAGGAAACATAGAAGAGCACAAAATGCGGCCAGCATGTTAGGGATATTGAAATGAGTTACCTTTGCAAGAGAAAAGACGAATTAATCGATCAGTTAGAGTAAAGGTACTAGGGCTACTTTAATCACCCATCTTGGACAGACATGCATGAAAGAAAAGAGGCTCGAAATATTGTGAAAAAATAACACAATTTTAAGAAAAATTTGGGAAAGCAAAAAACTAACGCAATTAAATGCACCTTAAATCGCGGAGTATGTGAGTGGAATCAACAACCAGAAGAACGCTTCAAGCCGTTCCCAAAAAATGCTTTTACATTTAAAAGACTAATGAAAAAAGCTACACATTACAAATGTGGTGTAAAATGACAATTATTTTATGTGCTATGGGTAAGTTACCACCTGGTGCATACCTAATTGCAATATGTTTGTAATAATAATATCAAGCGGTATATCGCAAGCAAAACTTAAGAAACAGTGATATCTTGCTGGGGAAATGGGAACTTTTAAGTATGAACCCAGAGTGAAGTAACCTAATTACTACTAAATAGTACGGACTATACCTATGGTCATAGTACAGGGCATGAATACAATTTGAATGGTGAGTCGTAATTAGCATTTAAAATAAAATAAATACAAATTGACAGGAGAAAACTGACTGTAGAAATATGACGATCGTGCAGTAGGTGATACTGAACAGGATGGCGAAAATAATGACAGCATAAATTGTTTTTTTTCTTTTCTGCAGTGATTATTTCACCCTTCTCTACAAACGAAAACATCACTACGGATAAAAATTCAGAACTCGAAGGATGTGAATGGTTTTTTGTTGTAGCTGCATGTAGCCTCATACGCGACAGCAGTAAAACCTTTTTTTTCCATGCCCATCCATAGTTAGCTCGATGATCGCTTTTATTCGAGAGCAGAGTGCCATCCCATGTTCCGGCTCTTACCTCACCTAGTGACCTGCCCCCATTAAGGGCAACTCAGGGATTCGCACAGCTCTCCTCTACTCTCGCTACCCACCGTGGCTCTTGAATTACAATTTATTTTATTACTTTTATTTTTTATTTCATTTTGGCCTTTCGAAGCACTATTCTCGCCTCCCGTACTCAACGTGTTACCCAACACTTTAGCATTGCAGGTTTGCTCGCTAGACGCCACCACAGTGCTCCGGAGCCATTGAATGACTCGAGGAAAAAACATAGGAGCGGCCATTCTACGCGGTAGCACCTATCTTGTCGCACAATTCCCCGAGGAAATGGGGAATATTTAAGGTGAAATGATGTTTTTGTACCATTAGGTAGCGGTGAGTGAACAAGACACCCTGGATGCTCCGTGTAAAATTACCGGAAAAGAAGTTTCATCGTGCAGCTGACCATAATGAACGGGTTGAATGAAAGTTGTTCTCCGAAGGGGAATCAATTTTTCATTGTCAGATGAGACCGGAAGTTCTGTAGAGAAAAACATTTCTTCTCGTCACTCCTTACCACTGAAAATGATATCGCTTTGAAACAATCACTTTAAACTTTTCCTAAATAATTTGTTAATTTTCAATTGCTGTAGGGAACGAGAACCGATAATGCTAATGGGAATTCTAAAGTTTCAGACACGCCTGTTTGATTCCCACTGCATCTTGCTTTGTGATACACCGCATTCACGTATACATACCTACAAGTAAGTTTATCAGCGCTAATTCACCAACACAAGAGTTGGAGCATCGCATTCTCCCTTAGTTATCACCGTGCATTGCATGCGCGTCTAAGATTTACACCTTTCCAGTAGTAATACTAAGTGTTCCGGGACTAAATTATTCATTCACGTAGCTGCGAATCCTACAAGCCCTTTTTCAAGGCTAAGTAAAGAGAAAATGCTTCCATTAGAGATACTTCACACAAACTCCCGGACATCAATGCTCATCAATTAGGAAAATAACGTATACGATGAGGGAGACAAAATTACTGTTCGAAAAAAGCGTATGCAAATGAAAGAATATGAATATTGCGACTATAAAATAAGGCACCTTACTTAAGAATTGAGAAAGTCGGCCATCTTAAAACAAAAAAGGCGCTTCCTACCCACCTGCTTACTACCATTCTCTTTAACTTTGTTTATATTCACTTATATTTCCGTCTTTGTCTTATTTTGCCTTTATGAAATAAACGAGTAACTGAATTACAGAGGCTTGAGAAAACGATCCAACTAGGTCATGCGAGCAACTGTAAGTCACGGAAAAGGGATATTTCTTTCTTAAAAGAATATACTGTTTGCATGAACGCTAGGTTCTATTTTTTATTTACCAGGAAGAAAATATGGATTTTTCCCGAAGCTTCCAGGATTGCAGGCTTTTCCGAGAACACCATTAATTTCCTTCGGTTTGACTAATTCTCAGAGCTCTAAATAACCTCACTATCTCACGCGAACAAACGGAGAACAAATATTTATGCATATAACATTAAATTGAACACAGGTGCTCCAGATTCACCGTGTTTCGGAATAGTTTCGCAATACACCCAATTGTATTGCCTATATAAGAATGATGATATAAGGAAGAACTTCAAAGAATTGGGATATTAATAATATTAATTTACAACAGATTGGTATATATAAAGGAATCTTATTTGTAGATATTTTAAAAGGAAACCAATCGAAATAGAATGCTGTGTAATTTTAAGCCAAAGTGTAGTAAAAGTCAGGTATGAACAAGAATAATCACTAGATATTAAGCAAGTAAATGTTATTGCACTCGTACTATTGTAAATAAATGAAGTTCATCAATCACAGGCCATCTCACATCAAAATTAAAAAATAAACAAATAATCTATCAAAAATCCAAATTTTTTATAACTTAAATAAAATTTTGTCCATGAGCAGCAAAGTGATTCGAGAGGATTGAGGTTGGTTTAGGAGTTGATTGCGCAGCAATCGCTCGAAATATATTAAAATGAAACATTTTTCCTTCAAAGCTCGTGACATTTATTTCTTTTCCAGTCTCACAAACGGCAGAGCAATATCACGTAGCGCAATAAACGGATGATCATTTATGACATTTCTCCTTTATGATTGCTCTTATACATAATGGTCTCCCCTAAATAACTCATTTCACATTCCCATGACTGCGCCTACTTGCCAAGCAACTCAAACACCCTTTTGAAAGTTATTGCCCAAATATTTTTAAGGAACCTTTTTCATCATATTTATTAACACTTTTAGGTGCGTAAATAATTTTGATTAGGAATGTGACCCAAAGGAGTAAATTTCTGAATGAATCGACAGAAAGTATTGTTTAAGGAAGGAGTAGAATAGTGTAAATAATTTTGGGGAAAAAATCCCAAGATTAATCTGCAAGATACACGTAATTTTGATGAATCCGAGCAGAAGACAAAGTACAGGAAAGCACGAAGAGGTCAATTCATTATTTCACCCCAACGATCAAAATAGAGGACTTCAAAATTTCTTTTGGTTGCTTCTTTAGATGAATAGAATAAAAAAAGTGAAAGCCACCACCATTGATCGCATTCATTCGCCACGTGTCAAAAGACGAGATTTTATATTTATTTTAGGACTTTCAAGATTGTAATCATCTGATACACCTTTCCAGCAGAGCTTATTGATAAAGGAAACAGAATTTCAAATGATAAAAAGGAATAAGGCTTCTCGGAATAAGTTTCTATAAAGGGTACTTATCGCCACAAAGCAATTTCTCTCATTATCATGAATATAAAATTTTATACAAATGCATGAAAGCATCCATAATCAGCATGAGTTTTCATTTAAAAATAATTCCAGCTCGATGACAGCTTTTAAAGAAATATTTTTAATTGGCATATAAAATTATGTATACATCCCCACAATAGTTTGTCAATAGGTATACATAGTTAGTTTCGCCTTCTTTTTATAGTATGTAGACGTATGCTATATTTTATTGTGTAAAATTGTATTTGTAATTGTTCTTTTCTTAAATTGCTGATATAAGTAATTCACTCTTTTTATTTCGTTAATAAATACAATAAATGAAAGGAATTGCGATTTTGGTTTTTATATAAATGAACGTCTCTTCCCAAACGCATAACACGTACGTTGCCAGAGGAAACACTTGCGTGTGTTGTGTGACCAGAGCCCTTTCACAAGCTTCTTTATTTATAAAACGACGCAAAATTTATATTTACTCATATATTTAATGCGTTAAGCATACTTGGTAAGTTATGTTGGTTGTGTATGCTCAAATAACAAGAATTTCTGGCCGAAACAGATCTCCTGAAACAGAAAGGGAAACGCGATGGTTCTCTCCTCAACTCTTTCCTATCCCCTCACCAACACGATCTCCCCTTCCCCGGCTGACTTCCACCTTCCGCCATCCCCCCTGCCTCGCGCCATCTCTCATTCACCGATATCGATCCGTGGAGGGAGGTTGGGGGGGTGCTCGAAAACTCACGAGAGAAACTACGCGGAGCGGCAAGGAGGGATGGGAGTAGAGGTGGTCCCCCGGGAAGGGAGTGTGGTGGAGGGGGGGAGGAAGATGGAGGATTGGGCACGGCTGGGGAAATGCGAGAGCGCTAAGGGGGCACGCTTCATGACCTGTGCAGCAACGACGGGGTCACGCTCCGGTAGGGTTTGGAACGGTCTGTGTCGGCACTCCCTCCTACCGCTTTGACCCCTCCAACAGAGTGAGTAAATAACCAATCCACCTGCGTACTTTTACTTGAAGGGGTAAATAAGGCGACTGAGGAAATAAGTCGATAACGGAACGCGTATGGAAAGGGAGGACCACAAATACTCGCTCATGCGTAACGGTCGATTCAAAATCTGCCTTTTCCCTTGTTAGCCTTCATATGCGTGCCAACCAAAGAGAGCCTCTGTATACCCATCAACCATGACGCCAGTGGAACTGGCGAAGTATGCACAAACGGTATCTATATTGTTTAAAAGAGCTAATTTTTGAAAAAATGAATCCTTCCACTTCGTCATGTATGGTAAGTAATTATTGGTGTTGAGACGATTTTTACGTAAAAAACGTGGGGGTCATTTAAACTCGCGTGTGTTCCATTATACCTACGCATTGTTGATTAAATCACTTGGTCCAGAGCTGAGGAAGCAAAATCACTTCAAGGTTGAAAAATCGATGGTTACAGAGTAGAGATCACAATATTTACACTTGCATGACTATGGAGAAGGCATATGATTTTTCACTGGTCAAATACAGTAATCCTTTTTAGAATGTTGTTCATTTCACTCATAACCAGTTTGCCACAAAACATATTTCAAGAGTATATTATCCAATAACCCTTTAGATGATGATGATTTCCTTTAACACTAGATCCGCAGGGCGTTTTGTACACCCTGGAAGAGACAACAGAACCAAAATGCCCCACATGGTTTCCATTCTTTGTTTATTTCTCTTTCTGTTGGCTCCAAATGGCAAAATAACGTTTCAGTCATCCCTCGTTTCCACACTAACAATAAGTCAAACATAACTGATATGTAACTTTAAGAAAGCATTTTTCATAGTTAATACATTAATAATGCAATAGTCGGTAATATTAGGATGGATAAAGCATATAACTAATAAACATCATAGCTCAAACGCTTTAAGCTATATATCGCATTTTAAAGTACATATCCTGGAGCAATATTACTTCCATTCCACTAAGGCCAATAGCAATGAGCAGTAAAAATCTCCAATGATAAGAAAATCGCGCATAAAGAAGTACTTAACCGTTTTAAGTAACACTATACCTACTCGAGATACACTACACTTCTGTGATTTTAAAATGAAGCCAAAAAAATATTGAAATATAAACAGTATTGGAAGCCAATTAAGTAAAATACGAGAAAGTGTACGGTAATTTTTATTAGCGTTACTATGAAAACATTACACAAACTGATATCACAGGTAATCTTAATTTTCCATTTGAAGTCATGGTTAGAAACCCTTATTAAACAATATTGTCGCTTGAGTCATTAAAAATACTGTTTGATTGCCCGTTACTTACTGTGCGAGTCGGTAACGCGGTATGAGGAACGCTGCCCAATCAAGAGATACCTCTCAGTCCGCAATTCAATTCAACCCCACGGACAGCAAATACACACCCAGGTAACAAGTTGGTAGGTACATACAAACACGATCACATATTCATGCACCCTTAAGACGACCGCCGAGTACCCTCGCCAGTTTGCCAACTCTCCTCCTGGAAGTGCCACCACTATCCGGAGGCAGGCGAGCCCGAGAGACCTTCGGACAAACGGCCTCCATATACCTACCTGGGGGCCGAGACAGAAATCCGCAAACCCCTCCGCACCCACCATCCGAGCCCGCCTACTCCAGACGCCACTTTGCGCCGACACACACTCCCCCACACGCGGGTTGGCACACCCCCCATTACCCCGGACAATCGAAACGCCATCCCTCCAACTCTCTATCTCCCCCCCCCCTTCCTCCCCATTCCACCCCCATCCTCCGAATGCGGGAACCAAGTGCTCGTTCGGAGGTTCAGCGGACCGTGTGCAACGAAGGAAAATTCGATTGGAGGGAGGGAGGAAAGGGCGGGACGCCGGGAATGATCACTCCCATCTTCACACACACCTTCCCATTTC
>LYUA01000029.1:1110126-1129198 GCA_002093875.1 Calopteryx splendens | reverse complement strand
CCTTCCAACCCGTACTCTCTCGCACCCCTTCAGGTACCCACCCCCCTCAATCCACCCCACTCACACGTTACCATAGGCCCATTTTCGCCACCTCCCAAAAAGCAAGCAAATCGACCTCAACTCTCCTCACCCCCCGCGAAAGCCCCCCCTTTCACCCCTCCCACATACCGAATGACTCTCTTTCCACCAGGGCTGTCATTCGGAGGGTAAATCGCACCCCTTTCGGGCATATTTCCGTCGAGTAGTGTTTACACGCATTGCTTCCACCCGGAGAACCCAGACGGAAAGGGGTTTCTGCCGGTGGCGAATGGCTTGTGCATACAAAAATCGTATCGACGCTGGGTTTTTACGAACAGCAATGTAAATTCACAATTTAGAGCTATATTAAATACTGCCACTCAGCTATAACCGAATAGGTCTTATTTAATCAACAGGAACTCCGATTGAAAGACTTGCAAATTTACACTAAAAGGCAATTGTTGATAAATAATCCTACCTGTAATTCCAACATTCATTCAGTGATTTTGGATATCAAATGAAAGAGAATTGATACTCACAGCAGAAGAAATCCAAAGAATTAGATTAATTAAATCACCAAAATACCTTCTAAAATTAAGCTAGGAAAATTCGATAGATACCTAATTTTTAACGTTATTAAATTTAAAATAATACGATTCTTATCAACGAATACAAACCTACAGTTTCATCCTAGATGCCTACTAAAACATTATTCAAGGTAAAAGCTTTCATAATCCTTTCTGCCGTACACTAAACCGAGCAAATAAAATAAAAAGTATCACTTAAAGTGAAAACACGTAATGTGAGCAGGTTTACGGGAAAATTTACGAAGTGATATTCTGAACGGATAGGGATAGTTAATGATTTATCAGAAAATATGCTAAAAACCAGCCCGATAACCTATCTCGTCTGTAACCAAAGGAACTTCTATGAAAAACAATAGCAATCGTATGAAAGAAATTTTTGAGAGTGCATAACAAAAAATCAAACAAGAAATTTCTTCGTCGCTATCGCTAAGTGCATCAAGATTAATTGTGCGGTATAGTATACTCATTAATAGTAGGCATTGGGAATTAGGACAGCCAGGGGTTACCGACGAAAAAGAGTAATCACTGCAGGCAAGGGCGCAATGGGATATGCAAAGGCTGACTTGAGAGCTTTGGCTTTTACATTTCACTAGCAATGGTTGTGTTAACAATATGAAATAATGAAGGAAATTAAATACTTCGAAATGAATAGGTGAGAAAACGAATCACTCTTTCATAAACTTGGCCGAAGTCATCCTTCTAAATTCAGCCATTGGCATCCTCTTTTTGAGCCCGAGGTGGAAAAATGGAGATAACTTATAAAAATAATGCAAATGGTCTTTCCGAGTAGCCACATCCCTTACCCTATGGGGTAACCTCTTGATATTTCTGAGCGACACGCTGAGCGAGAACGAAAAATTTCATCTGGTATTCTCCTGAGTAAGAATATATATTTTTTGAAAATACCGGTTAATAAGTACGTAAATGTATTGGTTTTCATCTTCCCAAAAGTCAGAGAGGAATACTAAACCCACAGAGCCAGTTCGCTACCGGCAACAACGGGGTCAAGTGGATCAAGCCCGCAGAGGTAGCCGTGCTCTCTTTTTTTACATGAATTCGGTCAAATCCTCCCCCGTTTCTTACATCCACGACAAGAATTTATAAGAGAAAAGGCATTGAGTATGAGAACCGCCTACTTCCGAGGAAAGAATCGACAATAGTTAAATGACTTTGTATCTTTTAAAAAATGAGGTAGGCATACATAGGTCTTGCGTCACACTGAAAGTTTCATTGCTAGTTCAGAAGATTCAGCGTCTGAATGATTGTAAACACCTAACCAGGCATGAAAATTAGTCAAATTTGAGCGCAGCCTAATATTTTTATTTTGAGACTCCCCATAACCCTTTTTAATTCATCCCTAGATCGTCCAATTACTTAAAAATTAATACTAAACCATAAGCAAAAGCTAATGACTATTGCGGAATCCTGACTCATGAAAACTGTTTTGCCTAAGAGAAACTGCACCACAAGGAAAACAAGAAAAGACCCATTTCCCAATCACAGTAATTGTTTTCGAATAAATTATTTGTTTCTCAAGTGTTGAATATTTATCATCTTACCAGTTATATGAGCGCACAAATTCTTTATTAATATAGTCTTCACAGCCATATTTGAACTCTAGAGAAAAGTGACCAATTTTACCAATGATCATATTGTTTTCTAGTTACATGGGAAAGTGATCAAAAAGTGCTTTTTAAAGCCTGAATAACTAATACCAAATATAAAATTCCAGACAGTAACACGAAGACAGCTGTAGCATGAAGCTTGTAGAACAAGAATACGATTTCCCGTTGTTTTGAGAGACACTTTTACTGGCTTAATTTAGATGTCGCGTTTTCATGTATAAGATGCAAAATATTAGACTGAACTGAAGCGTAGCTCGAAAGACACCCATAATTAAAACCTTATGGTCAAGAGAAGATTATTCAAGATATGGCACAGAGGTCATAATCATCCAGAATTAAATAACTATATGAGGAAAAAGAATTATTTGACACAATACTACGGTATCTGGGCGTGATTTACATCTGGTCCTGAGCACGCACAAGAGGGCCATCAACTGATGAGTAATGAGAAGCCTCTATACCATAGTTAGTATCCATGACTAACGTAATAGTGTAAATCGCCTATCCGCTACCGATTTCTATAAAGCAAACGGAAAATTTCCAGGGTATTGGATTCCCAAGTCTCTGAGACACAGGACAAAGAAAGGAGCAGAAAAGAACGATTTTCAGTAATTTTCGATCGGGACAGTCTTCCGCGTGATGATTTTTCCTTTTTCTCTTCTCCTGCAGCCGGTCGATATCCGGGACGATACGAGATGTTCCTGCCCCAGGGTCTAAGCCATGCTCTCGAGAGAACAGCTTTTTCCATCCATCAGTATTTCTCTTCGGTGCTTTGAAGAAGGAAAACTTCGAGACGGATGGAGAATGGGTGACGTGGAAAGAAAAGAAAATGTGAAAGGACCTGCGACCTACGAGGGTTATAAGGAGGGCGCCTCTAAGTTATTAGGGTCACGACTTCGTGCAAGGCTCGAATCTTGGGAAGCGAGAAGAGGGCCCGTGTCAATAAAAAAAGACAATCTTGCAATAACTGCTCCCAAAACCTTGGCCGTCAAAAGCATAACAATCAGGAGATCAAAAGGGGAAAAAGATTCTTAATCTATAAAATAAATATAAAGGGTTCATTTTTACTTTTTATCCTTCTTCAACGCATCTATATAGTTTTGTACTAGCAAGGATATCAAAAAACACGCATAATGGTAAATTTACGTCTCCAGTACTAAAATCTCAGGAATTTCAACCAATCCAAGGAAATTAAAGTGCAAAATGAGATGCATTTTTCAATGCATGCTTGCAAAAACTGGGCCTTAGGATATTTAATAGCTCTTGAGTTCCAAAAGCTGAAAGGATACAAAAGAAAAATTTTTGTGAGTGGGCGGTCGGTCCCAAACTCATATGAGTATTGGTACGGTGAACCTTAGAGAACCAAAATGCACGTGTCGAAATACGAAATTCATTTTGGATTTCATTTCGTGATGCTGTGTAGTGGTTAAACCGAAGGTCGTTTTTATTTATAAAGGGATATAACCTACCTCATACATAGCCCTACGTGTGAATTTCACTCAGTAACAGCAGAGAGGACGTCTATCTTCTGTGAAGGTTGTGCACCCAGAAAATCGCAAGGCTTAAGCTTAGTTGGAACCACCGCCCATAGTTTTAAACTCGCCACCCAATAACTAGTAGCTGAATGCTCTACAACACCCTACTAGGCTACCACTAAAGGATTGCAGTAATAACTAACTTTTCCCGTAATTCACTAATGAGCAGTAAAAAAATCAAATTACGACGATCAAGTTGAGCCGTAGATAAATTAAGGGATTAAATAAAGAATGCCGCGACATTTTTTTATTTCAAAAACTTGATTGCACAGGTGGCATTAAGACCGATTTTATTTCATCCGCCTTTTCTTATGGATAAACGTTTTGACAAACTAATGCCCACCCAAAGCAAAGAGATCCTAGGTCGGGAATTTTTATAGCAATAGGGAGCGTTGCAGTGAGGTATGTTAAAGCAAAAACGAGTATTTCTCGCCGGAACCACTCCCAAAAATTAAAACTTCCCGTGGATCTTTTTAACCGGCTTTCATTTCGAAAACATAAAACTCATTTCGGAACAGCTCTAGCTTAAGCGAAGTGCTGCCGAAAAACTTTTTGACGCTCGGATCCAGGCATTTTCGTCACGAGTTCGCTCAACGGGAACTTTTTTCCTAAGGCTAGCTGGAAAAAGGTAGGAAAGGAAGCTGGCGGGTGACTCCAAATTACCTCGTGATGCAAAACCTAGCCAAAAATATGGAAAATTTTAAGCTTGGGGAAATAACGTGCGTAAGGATAGGGAGAGTTTAGTTAAAGATCGGCATTTTGAGATGTGACACGCCAGCTCAAAAAAAAACAGAATCGGTCGATGCCGTCCGTAGCTTCGGGGGGGTGAAGAAAAAAAATACTACACACATTTCTTTTAATTTTTGACACAGTCCGCGATGAAAACTACTCATTTCGCAGCTCCTCCATTAAACAACCCGAACACTTTCATCTGAGCCAGGCACGTCCGAGTGAATAAAAAAAATAAATAAAAGGAAAAAAAGCGAAGAGAAAAAAACGACGGTGACGACGCGGAGAAGTTTTTTTTTAATTCGAGGATGGAATGCGTTCCAGTAAAAAAGAAAGTAAAATGATTTGCAGAAGATGTGCGCGCTCACGTATGGAGGGGGAATGCACAGCGCATTGTTTCCATTCCTAAAGAAGAGGAGAGGGAAGGAGGAAAGAAGGAAGGAAGGATAAACGGAGAAGGGAGGGAGGACGGAGTTTTGGTACGTTGTTCTTCACCTCCGGTGGGGAGATTGCTGAACCGTAGACACACGGCCGACGGCGCACGAGGTGCGGAGCGAGGAGGAGGAATGGGAGTGACGAGGGTTGGAAAAATACTTGAAATGAGGGCGCCGACAAGATAACCTAGCTTGATCGAACTAAGGATAGTCATGATGCCAGAGGGAAAGACAGGATCAGGCTCGCCACCAGCCACCGGCTTCTGTGGGGTAGGTAGGTACCTCCGAGTAGGAGTGTGCGCGATATCATGATATATGGACATAATGTCGATATTGGATTCATTCCTATCGACCCGGTGGACGTGGAGGACATGAAGGAACCCATTCATTCATCGAGATCCGATAAGTGTCGTCGTCGTGCGGCGTGACGACGTGATGATGTTTTCCATCTAACAAAAATGTCGTTCAGAACGTTATGACGAACATTATCCATCTCCGCACTTTGTCAGAATAAATTTTAACTTTGAGTACGGGAAACTTTAGCATCACATACCCACACACAGCACCACATCACACACAGCACCACATAAGCATCTATTTTTCGAATGATAATGGAAATTTAGGACACAGGATATCAACGATACAGCCAATGTCCATTTATCATCGATATATCCGAGCATAAGCGAAATATATAGTTTTGCCTTAATATTGTCACATATCTGCTGTTGGGTTAACTCGAAATTGAAAATGGGATTTCGTTTATCTCTTCAAGGTGTGCTGATCATTTTCCTTTCCTTCTGCCTCCGGAAGCGCGAAAGCATGGGGGTTTATCCCTCTTGGAAGATGTGTCTATCCGAAACTCGCATTTCATGGCCGCTGTAACTTGGATAAGTGGTAAAGGTACGTGCATAAGGCACCACTGACTGTTTCACTTCGGTATTCAATGCAAATGGATTCGGTGTCGCACAAAGAGTTTTATGCGCCTACTTTAAATTTCATACTCATTCCAGGAAAATGATAGATAATGCTGCAAATATGAATACTCACTCTATTCATTAACAAAATACGGATGTACTATCACTTTATGAAGGCCTTCATTAACAAATTTTATCACAAAGCATGCACATATTAATTGACCATGCTTTCCTGATACTTAAGATTTCTTGCATGACCAAAGCTGGCACCGGGCAATTAGTCACTGTTAAACAATCGAGATGTCTTGTTAACTTTTCTTTGACTTGCTTTAAATAAAAAATGTATTAATGATGACTGCTTTATTGATTGGGCAACACATAATATAGGCAATTCTTTATTTCTCATATCCGGTATTATGCGTTCTTTTAATTAAAAAATTATTTAATTTAAATAACCATGTAAGGATTGCCAATGTAGAAATTTAGTAAAGGGATCATTGACCATTAATCAATTAAAATTGACTGAAGTAAAAATGGTAAAGGTAACAATGGTTTGTAATTAGATAATAAAAATATAAACAAAAAACGCAAAGTACAAAGCATAGGAAAGCTTAAATAGGAATAAAAAGGTTTTGATCGTCGCACAGAATTTTTCCATGCACGCGATGGGCAAATAACTGGAAACGAATTAAATAAACCTACGTAATATATAACTGTAGGCCTGATTGAAGAATAAAATTAGTTATTATTTCACAGACAGAGTCATTACAAAAATGTAATTTTTCAGTGGTTTGCCTTTTGAGTCACTGAATGGAAATCTAATCTTATAACTATAGGATTAAAACTAAAATAGAAGTCAACTGAAAAAGTTCAACATCTCGTGGGGAATATCCACCTCAAAAATGTCCCAAAACTAATAGGTACAATTGCACAGAAATTGTGATGAATAATCATTTTAAACATTATTATTGGCCATTTAGCTCCAGTTTTATATTAACTAATGAAGAATTATCAGCGATTTGAGTGATGGAAATATAAAATATCAACTTAGCCTGTACGATAAACTAAACACGTACTTTAAGAAATTTGGGAAATGAGAACAGTATTCAGGACTCAAAAGGTCGTAAATGTACACCATATCTATCATACTGTGACATTTAAAAGTTGACAGCAATTATTATTGTGTAAAAGATCATAAATTTGAATAACTGCTTAAGTATAAGCGGAGATATAACATAATATACTCGTCATACTTACACTGAAACGAATATTTGCAAAGATTTTGAGACATTATAAAAGCATTATCGTTTCATCAGAGCACGTCGCGCATTTTCTCTCGAAGTGGATGAAGTAAAATAAAAATCTTCTTTCGGGAAATAACTTTGAGTTCGAACTACCACTTAAAAACTTATGTGGTGTTAACTGCTGCCATCGACAATTATATGGACTACGGACAGGAACCTGAGAAAAACAACTTTCCTCCAATAAACACTTCCATTTCCCGCATCAAACTTCGAGAAGTCCCAAAAGTCAATAGATGTAGGTGGAGAGAAAAGTTCGGGACGTCAGAAATAATGATTCGACCCCGAAAGGGAAAAAGGACAAATAATTTCAAGGGCTTTACGGTAAGAGCGGGAGACAAAAAAGAATCGCTCCAATTTCGCGGCGGCGGCGTCTTGAGCGACCACCACTCCCAAAACTGGTCCAATAAGGGCACTCCCGAGGATCCAAGGGAGCGACGAGTGAAGGGAAGCGGACGGGAGGCACGAAGAAAATAGAATAAGGTGGACTCTCTCAAGATTTCTCCTCCTCCCACTCCCTGCGCACCTCGCGCCACTCAAAAAGTATAAGAAAAGACTTCTTACACTACCTCGCCCCCCCCCTCCCTCACAGCAAAAAATAAAATCCCTCCTTCCTGAAGGCATCGGAATAAAAGAAAACAAAGGACATAACTCCCGGGAAGGCGTCTGGCGCAATGCATTGCGGGAACGACCCCCTCCTTCCCCCTTCCCTCAGCGCCATTATTTTTTTCCACCTCTTCGATACGCCCGAAAAGATAATACACAACGGGAAGCGTATTGAAGAAGTATATATGGTTGGTTCTGGCCCCGGCACGTACATAAATCTTGTGGGTACTGCGAACACGGGAGAAAGAGGGTTGGACTCCATCGAAGGAAATAGAAAAACGTCACTAGGAAAGGGAAGGTCGGCAGATTTCGCCTATTTCCCCACGAGCGGTTGCCTTCAATCTACCGATGCCTTCCGCGATTCGGTGCAAGGTGAATGGCTCTCATCGATGACACAACTGGGTCATTATTTATCGATGAAATTAGTCTTCAAGATTGGCCTTACGTAAGGATTGGGCTAAGGTTAAGGTTTCTAAATCCAGAGCACGGCATTGAAAACATAGGTGTCGAAATGATATTTTTTTAAACTGGGGATCACGGAGTATTTTGGGAATGATAAATATTATAAAAGTAGTCAGCACGTGAATAAAAGAACCTCTTGAAATATGATCGGTATGTTTTAGCATGAGTAAACCCATTTATGAAATGAATTCCGGCACGGAGGAAAGCACTGAAAGATAGTTAAGGATTGCGTACCTATGTCGGCACCCATAAGCCAACACCAGGAAAGATTTATTCCAACACATAAAGAGAGATTGAGATGTTAAATTGCAGGTGAACATAAACAACAAAAAATATAGGTCTATTTACAGCGTTTAGTATACGACTAGAACTATGAACGTCGCTTATTAATAAGAAAAGGACACTTAATAGTAGATGTTTAGGTACGCTCTCAAATTATATGCAACTGACTCAAGCACCAAATTTGTTAACTTTAATCGAAATATTTTATGGCAAGAATACTCGAACTTTTGCCGTGCGTAAAATAGCATACTGAGCAGTCGACATTTTTCCTGTAGTGTAGTATAATTTTTAAACCATCAACGGAATCCATTTATGTCGTGTCGGTAGAATGAATTCGATAGGGAGAGGAACGGTAAAAGTTACGGTTTGGGGCAAAACAGCAAAGTTCCGGGGGATAAACTGTTTTTTTTTAGGATTCCAGAATGACACCGCGATGGGCAATAAAAACAAATAATAGTGTAAAACAATAAAATTTCACACCACAACTACCAACGGAAACGTTTGAAACGACATACATTCCTCACTATGTTTGGAACCCTCTGCCGAACGAATGTTTAATGACTTCCGTAAATCAACAACCACTCCATGAAATAATCATTAAACTTATTTTTAAACTCCTCACTAAGGTAAAAAGTCAAAATATTCTGCCATGCCACATGTAGAGGAAAAGAAATAGAGGCGTGTGACACCTCATTAGCGGCTTTAGCATCATAGATGAAATAAATATGTAATAACTACAATAATAATTTACTTATCTCTCTAAGAAAAAGTATAAAAAGTATATATGAACATGACAAAAAGGATTTATGAACAAGACTGATGTAGAATCTTAGGTGACTTCGAAGGATTTCATTCGGTTTTGTTGCTAACATAAGTGACAAACCAATGGTTAAATATGGATTAAATTAGAATCTATAAGAATAATTTATCATAGGAAGTTTGAAAAAATGCCCACTTCATCACATTGTAAGAAACTAATTACACGCCAAACAAAATAATTAAAACTCATATTTTCATGTAAAATCATCATCCATATTTTTACAAGAGTTTTGGAAAATATTTATACTTTTTGCATTTTTGCTATAAAGGGTCGCGAAATTACAAGCCTTAGGCACATCATTCAACAGAAATATCTCTTCAATAAATTTAAATTGGGCTATGGTGGCACAATAAATGTTTGTCGTCATGTTCTTAAACAGGATTCCAGACCTATCAACCAGCTAGCTATACGCATAACACATACCAAACCAAAAAAGACAGATGTGATCGGAGAATCGAAGTGCATGCGCAGAGACTATAAAGCAATCTCAAAATTGAGTTGGCGTAAAATTTATCTGGTGAGTTAATGGGCAAAATGGGTATGTCTTCATGGGTTTCGACATCCTTGTTTTGACACTTACGCGAACGCATTCCCGCAAGCGGTGGAAAGAGAGAGAGAACAGCAGGGAGCGAGTCACAGAAGTAGAAGTTCATACAAAGGGGGGGCAAGAGAGAGGAGGAGGCAGCGATTGAAAAGAACTGGCGAGGGGAGAGAGAAAGAGAGGGGGGAGAGAGGGGGAGAGAGAGAGAGAGAACTGGAGTGAACATCCGGTGGTGGGGGAGGAATAGGGTGCTGATGACGACGGGCAGGTGCTGCAAAGTCGGCCGTCCCTCTCTGCCCACAACTTTTCCCCTCCCACAGTATTCGCCTCCACCTTCCGCATAAAAGGTCTCTGGGAAAGTAATTACCATTCGTCCTCATGAAACTCGAAAACGATGGATTTTCGTGGCGTTGGTACGTGCTAGGGCCGTAATTGCGGTTTTTAGACAGGAGTAAAATTCCACTGGAGATTCATCCCGCTATATCATCCTCAAAAACGCCAAGTAAAATCACTATGGCAAGAATTTTCTTTGGTAAAAATATTAATATGAAATATTAAGCATGGAACGATGAAGTGGTTACAGTGAAGAGAGGACAGTAAAATTTGCAATCGATGAGTCTCCGCAAAAAAACTTAACTTTTCCCAAAGTAATTTTAATACATTTAGCCGTCCAGATATGAGTCATAGAAAAATAATATATCAACGTTGAAATCCGATTGTCAATCTTATTGAATAAATAGAAATAAGATATATATTCTAAATAAGCAACCGCTTATTTGTTTTTGCTCGTCAAACTCCACATTGCAACAAAAAAACACGGTGCAAGAAACGCCCTAAGCCAATTTCTTTAGCACATGGAGTTTTTGCGTCCATTTCGAAGAATAGATAATCTTGCATTTATTGCATTAAATGTTTTGAAAAAAATTAATGCGATTCAACTAATTTTCAACTTAAAAAACGATCGAGAGCGCACATGTGGTTTTTCATTTGGGGAAAAATTATAGACTTTTATTTAAGTATATCATGTGCATATGGTTATATTGGTACTCTCTTCCGATCTGGTAAACTCTTCCAATATATCCAAATCAAGAAGCAATATGGAGAACACATTTATGTGCCTTTCCTGTCTGCAGCATTAACATTGGCATCGTATTTACCGAGGTATTGAAACACAGGAGGATTCAAATTATACAAATTTGAATCCTCTGGGCATGACCGGTTTTTGCATCGAGGCCTTCCGTTGATAAACAGCGCACCAAAGAAACCCTTTGTTTTTATGAGAGGGGAAATGTCAAGAACAAAGCTGATAAAGCTCGAACGCTCTTCAATAGAGAAACATCCCTAAGGACCCGACTAGCGGAGAGAAATGAGAGAGGAGAGGCGAGGTCAAACTGATCCCTTTCAGATGCGAGAGATGAAACTTGCATTTCTGGAAATTTCCAAAATATTTATAAGAGGAACGTAAAGCGGTGAAACCTGTTTTGGACTTCCATAATAAAAATAAATATGAAGGGGATTTTAGGCTTCAAGTGAACAGCAAGTTTGACATAAATCGTCATGCCAACAAGTTAAAATGCTATGAAATATTTTTAATAACACTTTTTTTTCTGTGAGTAATTTTATTTTTTCACATTACTAGGCATCATAAAAGAATAGACAGAGTATTAGAGTGTATATACAGTATCTCAAAGGATTTAGTTCAAAGTAATATCCCATTTCGTGCAAAACGCCTTCATTGATTTCGGTTTTTCGATCTTCCTGCGAAACTATTCTTTGGAACGGCAAGGAGGAAATTGTCCTGTTATGAAAATTTACTGAAAGGTTAGTTATTACCTATAGTTAATACAGAGTAAAGTTATTGTGAAATTGTCCTAATCTTGAAGGATACGGGATATTTAGAGATACTTGTAGCTCCAAAAATATTTCTTAGTTTCGTGAAGCTAGCAAGATATATTTGCATGATCAAAATCCCTATCCGTGAAATTCATGTAAGTAGCTAGTAAATTTAATATTACAACAATTTAATTTCTAAAGTAATATCAATAAGTCAAAAATTATAACTAGGCACTGAACAATCAAAAATATAAGCATTAAAAAACAAAACAACGATGCTTATTGTTAAACGAGCTGTCACGACAGGATGCAACTAAATTAATGAGCTTTTCTAATAAGTCCTCTTATTTTGTTTTTTAAACATCTGCTTAACTATATTTTATAACGCGTTCCACTCTAACTATTTTTAATACTACGCTGAAAATTACATCCATATCGGTTCTACATTCAATTTCTTCGGCAGCAAAAGTCCCTTCACAAAAAATAGTCTCTCCAGTTGATATTTTCTGACGAAACTTCCTGGAATTCCGCCATCGCTATAGTAAACCAACTCCGTTTTTAAACGCAGAAATTCTATGGGAAAAATGAAGTCGGTTTATCGTTACAAAGTCTCCTCTCCATTTCACTCCACGCTTGTTTTAACCTGCATTCAAATTTGGAGGGAGGATTTCTCGTTCGAACGAAGGACGGGCCAACGAAAGTTAGCTGAGAGGGAGAAAGAAAGAGAAGGAGATGCAAAGCGGAGAAGATATAGACGGAGATGGGTCCGCTTACACTTGAATTAGGCTGTCACCTGAACGTGAAGGCCTGAGAGCAGTAATTGTAGAGGAAAGGCGGTTTTTTGAAGAAGGAATGCCCCCGAATGGGAGAAGACAGGACATGAGGAAATGAAAGGACGAAAAAGAAAAATAATGACGGTGACGGGGAAGAGAGATATTTTGTACTAGAATACTATGATAACCATTACTGTAGTAAAAAAAGGCCATTAAAAATTCTAAAATACACCCACCGACAAACCTAAAACCTGCAAAAATGCGCCAATAATATATTGTAGATTACTTAAATGGTAGAGAGTCAAGTACGTTCTGATATAACTATAGCTGGCATGCGAGGAGGCAATAGAAGTGTCAAAAGATACTATAGGCATAGAGCAAATAAGGTAATGAAAAATCAGATTACAGAGCACATTAAACAGTAGAATCATTAAATCATTTTTCAAAATGATTTAGACAAAATTAGTGGAGGGACAAAGGGGAAAACGAGGAAATAAAAGGAAGGGTAACCGATCTGAAAACTCTTTGGGGAAGTAACTGGGAAGCAAAAAAGTTTAGCACAATTTTTCTGCTTCTCGGAAAATGGCAGAGAATGAAAAACAAGGAACAATTATTTATAGTAAAAAGTGAACTGCGGGAGACTGGAAAGCAATTAGTAGGAAATAGGGAGGAATGGAGGAAGGCAGTTACCGGTCACCCGTTAGGAAACTTACGATTCAGATTAACACCGAATTTGTGAGGACATCATTCAGGTGAACTCACTAAAAATTCTTTACAATTTAGCTCCGTTCTCGAGTTACGGTAGAATAAAGATTTTCATTAAAAACTTTTATTAAGTTATCACTCACATTTAACACACTTTCCCGATCCAGGGAGCTCGGTGGGTACGCGCTAGCACGCTTAACGCATCCCCCACCACTGAGGAATGTGGATTTTGCATATTCACGTGACGCACAAGCAAGAAAGCCAACGAATAGTTGACAAATCATTAATTTTCGACCTAATTTAGTTTTCAAAACAGTAGCAACGAAAATTAGGGATAAATTTACGTGTTGGCCACATAAAACGTGTCCAGTTAACATTTAGTTACTCGTGCAATCAATCATCATTGATAGTAATCAACCCGAAGGTGCAGGTAACAGGTGCGTTAATTCAATTTTATAAAAAAAATAAACAGTTTCCACCTTTTATTTGGTTTTCCAATATTTTCTGTTGGCTTCCGCTCCTTTTCTGCCCGCGGACACTGGGCACAAGTGACAGGGGCGTATGAAACCTTGTCGATTCCGCGTACAGAAGCAGGGCGACTCATTTCGCGGCGTGCGTGGCAGAACTGCCACTCGTCATTTTCATTTTAAGCTCGCTAGGGGCGTGTTCCGCTCCGGCTTTGTTGTCCAGATGCTCATTTGTTTTCCCCTCGTTGGCTCGGGCGTGGTCCCAGTGCATTCGAAAGAGACCCCTCTATCTAAAGCCCGCTACGCCAGCTCACGCCAGAGTAAAATGATGCCACGGGCGTAAATCATCCTATTCTAAAAACTTAAAATATCCAGGGCACTGAACACTGAGAATAAAGCTTCATGTCAGTTACATCTCTGTAGCCCAGAAAGTCATCTCCGAAATAAGAGGTCGAATTTTGATTCCACGTAAAACTCCATGGAAGTAACACCCAAAGCGATCATTCCATATGGGCGCAACTGAAATGCATCGAATTAGAGAGTTTCGAGTGTTTTTCTTTATAATACGCCAAAGGTAATGCCGAGAGGAGAACGTTTTCATTGGAGCAATCGATATAGCGTTAGATGAATCTTTTCTAAAAAGTGGTTTATTTTACCTCGATATATTTTGAATAATGTTAAAAAAGTTACACTTTTAGCAACAAAATACACAAAATGTGAAAAAATGTTCTTAATCGCGGCGCATTTATTTTTATCCAGCAAAGTAATGTCGTACGGTAAAAATCATATAATAAAGGTTTACAACACTAACCTATAATTTTTAATGTTCTCTGAAAGTTTAATAACTTATTTACAATTATTCGTTTCCGTGGAACTAGTGTAACTCGCCCCTAAAAAACTAGAGGAAGCGACAAAGCGTTTCCTCGTTTGTAAAGCATTTAGGGTATCATAAAAACATGAAAACATCATTTACCTGAATTTGATGCTCAGGGATTTCTGATAGAAAATACCTTTGAGCTTCAAGCTCGAGAGAATAGTACCTTGCGTTACTAACGTGGACAATAAAATTACCATATAAAATACCCTCGAGCTTGATGCTCGAGATTATTTTCTCTGGTGATTTCCTCCATAGTTTCAATTTTATGAAGACCTCGCTAATAACTCTCTTGACGAGTTAGGTGCTTGTGAGAAAAACCCATTCGAAAATATATAATCTCTACAGTAAATGATAGAAAGAGTATAAGAGGAGATTCCAGGCTTTTGAGATGCCCGCGTGGAGAAGGATATAAACAATTAAATGGGCATAAAGGAGAAATCACACGGGGGTGTGGTGCGGGAAGAAAGAAGGTTTTTGGGGGAAATTAAGAGACCGGGAAAAGTTGATGGAGGACAAATTGAGTGGAAATGGAATTTGAAGGCCGTGATAGAGGGAATAATCGTGGCTTACAAAAGTTAAATGGAGAAAACGATTAAGTACGCTCGACGGAATTGAGAGAAGTTGAACGTATTTGGAGTTCAAAAATGATTTGCGGTACGTAATGTATGGGTGCCACGGGATTTAGAGACGATTTAGGTATGGTTTAGAAGGGAAGCAGTGCTTAGTCTCTGGGGCCGTCAAAAACCTACCCCGATTGGTGGAGCCACCGTTAACAATAACAATAGTGAGTAATAGGTATGTAGTGAAATATATTAACGAGAACGTGAATTTGTGTTAGCACAAATTATATCAGCACGACCACGAGAATTCCTAGTCTCTTGTTATTCGACAAAATGCAATTAACCGTAGATGACTAACGTTGAAATAATTTTGCTGACGTGACTGTTTAATTTTAAAACAAATTGGTGAAAAAAAAGCCTGACCAAGACATGAGCCGAAAGGTACTGCTCGAATTCAAAAAACATAAAAGAATAATTGAAGATGTGCCCTGCCAAGGTGAAGAGAGGGTATGAAATGAAGGAGTCGGAGAAAACCGAGACGCTGAAAAAAAGAAGATGGACGAAAAATGCAAGTGGCGGTGGAAGGGGATACGAGGAGGAAGCTGTGGAACGAAGGTTTCTGGCTTAAGGCGGAGAGCGAAATTCGGAATTGCGAGGCCAAGCACTGTAATTAAGGTCCCGGGTGTCCTTTCCAAGGTTCGGTTTCACCCCGCAGAAAACAAGCGATCCTTTATTCACTCGATCCCACGGGACACGCCCCTTGGAAGCACCACATCCAACCTCCTCACGCACCGCCCCCACGCCCCGATTCCCTCGCACCTCCTCGCCATGAGCCCGTACCTCAAAGTTGAGAAAAATAAGGCGAAGAGTTTGGCAGTTGCGTGTGAACTTTCAACCCCAGAGGAGAAGAGGAGACCGCGGAGAAGAGGAGACCACGAGGAAGGTGGGGGATGTCGCCCCTATCCAACCAACTTTCGCATAGTTGGCTCAAGAAGAAGGGGGGATGGAGCCTGGGGAAGAAACCCTCGATGGGGAAAGCGACCGAGAGGGAATGCGTAAGGGGCACTAAGCGACGACGCCGGATCGCTCGCAAGGAAACCGAAACGGAAAATACAGAATGGCAATTAGTCCGACCATAAGCCGTCTTCGGTATTATCCTCCTACCCGCTCTCCCCCGGTCACGAACACTGCGTGATATCAAAATGGTGGGGATGAGACGAGAAGGATCATTGAGGGTGGACGCAGCCGGGGAGGCCGAGGGATGGTGTTGGTGAAGAGAAAGGGAGGAGGATATTGTAGGCAAAAGAGGGAGAAGGAGCAAAAAGGACCTTTTATAAAGGCAAGGGGAATGTGCCGGGGGAAGGATGGAAGGCGAGAGGATATATCTCCATGGAAACAAGGGTACCCAGACGCCAATGGAATCGGGGGTGGAGCTGGTGGAAGAATATCGAGGGTAGGGTGGAGGATTGGTGGGGAGGAGGGACTGGAGGGAAAGATCCTGCGCAAGGGTAAGGGGGGGAAATAGAGGGAAAAGGGGGGTGTGAGCCGAGGGTGGAGCTCAGGGAGGCAATCCGTAATGGTCCCTTGATCCCATCTCGAGAATCCCGTCTCCAAGGAGTATATGGGAAAGGCGGAATGAAGGAGAGGAAGGACGGGTGTGTCTCCCCAGAAAAGGTCCACTTAAGTCTTTCGCGCAAAACCCCCAAATCGCTAACAAAACGTGTTTCTGGTCCGACCGGAGGTGAAATCCTTTCGGCGTCCAAAAACCAGCAGTCTTAAAGCTCGCACGGTTCCTTGTAGGGAAACCTCAGGAAACGAGGAGAAAATTTACAATAGCGAGTTATATGAAACAAATAACGAAACGCGTTGTAGCATTCACATTAATGAGTTCTCCGTTTTTTTATTATTCATTAAATACTCTGGAAAAGTCCCTTCATTTGTTTTTCAGCAGTCTTATAGGTGACTAGGTTTTGTTTAGTGAGTAATGTTGCCGTTTACGTTTTCCACTGTAACCCACGATTTAATGAAAAGTAGGCATCCTAATCAATCAGTCCATGTATATGAGTTTAAACCAGGCATGCACTAAAGGAATGACAATACTCAAAAAGGGGTTTTGCATTGCATGCGGTCATGCACCGCAGAAAGGGACGCATGCAATAATAATTAGCAATACCTTGAGCATCACATCCAAGCACTATACATCAAGGGTGACGCGCAGTTTAAGTACTCTTCTTTAGCTGGCAAATATTTAAAAACATCACACGAGTGTAAAAACAGACCTGGACACGCAAAAAATGCTATGTTTTGTAATTTCATCTTTATTGCGAATCGATGGTAGCTAAAATAAGTTCGGAAAATAATGGGAGGGCAAAAATTTAATATTTAATAAATCCATCACTTACAGTTCCCTGGAATCATTGGGAAAATGAGCAACATCAAAACTCGTCGCCGTTAGAGGAAAATCAGAAGTATATACCGAATGTTCGATACCCATCCGCAGTGCCGAATCGTAAAAATGTAAATATTCACATTTCCATATAATTAAATTTTACATAGAAGCAATCGAATGTCAAAGGTCAGAGGAAAATTCAAAATTTGACTTTAAAAAAAGAACCTCACGGCACATGGGTAAATTTTGCCCTCGTCGATACATAAACCGATCGCGATTGAATTGGACACCCTCTCTCTTAAATCAACTAATCATCAAATGCGAACTCGTACGAATTTATGTAAATTCATACGAATCCAACGGCGCTCAGTCACAGCCAAGAGGGAATGCCTATTCGATCCATACAAATTAGTAAAACAACCACGGAGTGGGCAACAGAATTTTAGCCGCTAGTTAGCCTACCATCCAACTTGGTACGGCGTGAATGAATGCAGCAGCATGCACCACGAAAATCAAGATAACGAAATCAGCTAAGAATGGCGACGACGATCAATCGCATGTCAAATCACCTAAATGGTTGCTTTTAATTATGCTCCTCCGCTTTTTGCCGCTTGTTTGGACAAAATTTAACGCCGACGGCATGGAATGGACCACCAGAAAAAATGTACCTTCCCTATTATAAGTGAATCTTTCCACTATTTAGCCTGCCAGATCGAGTCACCAGATAAGCAGATCACACACTAACTTCGTTTCCGAAATTCGCTCCCTGCAGCACATGCATGGCCGCGAAGCGGTGGCTCGGCCAACGAAACAGAATCACGGGAGGAAAGGGCACGAGAACTCGTTTTCCGAAGACACCGAAGACTTCCGAACGGAAATTTAATTTGCCCGATTCCTCGAATCAATCCCTCCAAATGAACCCAGCGACCGGCTCTTGAATTATTTAGCGCACGATAACAAAAGCGTTAACGCATCCGTTTGCTTTTCGTCAAACTTCTGGTGAATTTCCCTGATGTGAACCGTCATCGAAATAAGTTCTTGCAAGTCAACAAACAAAAGCCAGCTTCAACAAATCCAGATTCCTGCCACATAAACGGATTAAAGGGAACCAATTCCAATTGGATTTTAACAGGAAATTGTATCGAGGCACATTGCTCGTTACATTTCGTCTCTGTTTTCTTTGGGCCCCTCCTTTCCGCCCAAAGAGCCGCGGCCCAGCCTCGCGAATCTCGCAAGCGACGACTGGTGCGGAAGGTCTCAAGGGAGGGAAACCGTAAAAAAAAACACCAGCATCCCTCCGCAGCATCCGACTCCCCCACGTCCTCCCCCTGGATTCCTTCGATTTTCCTTCCAGACCGCCGTCTTCTTTTCCCGTCGAATTGGACGACCTTTATTCCTTTTGTCCCCCTCCCGCCACACAAACTTCCCCATCCTTGATATTCCCGCCGACGACATAACCACCGGCCAAAACCCATTACAGTTAATCTTCAGATCGATGGGGGAGATGAGGAGGAAGAGGGGCTAAGATGCAGGTGGATGGGGGTTGCCAAGGGAAAGCGGTTATAGGGGGGGGGGCAATGGGTAAGAATATACAAAGGGGAGGGTGGAGGAGGT
>LYUA01000029.1:1065597-1089004 GCA_002093875.1 Calopteryx splendens | reverse complement strand
TGAGTGAGTGAGGGGGGTAGGTGGGCAGGCGTCTTAATCTGGTGACGAAGCACGCTGCGTCTTCCCGTTCCCCTGCCCCCGCTCCACGCTCGCCGATTCAAACGTCCCAAACGCCGCGCCGAGAAAAAAAAATACATATTCGACGATGAAGAGTCATCGGGCGGCCGGCCCTCTCTTTCCATGCGGTTCCACTTCACGCCGATACAAATGGACTATCAGCGTCTTCGATGCCAAAGTTCAGCAGGCTAACTTTCAACGAGGATCACTCCCATCCGCGGACAAAACGAAAGCGTTAACAAGCTGATGACATAAAGCCCGTCGATAGCGATCTCGGAACCTATTATCTGCATTTCACATCCTATCGTGTAGGTGAGCTGATGGCCTTTCACGGACAAAACCAGGCGCATTACCGTATGCACTAGCCATGCAGTGACGTAGCGGAGTCAGGAGAAAGGATTTCCCCCTCGAATGGCCGCAGCATTTTAGGTCAAGTAATTTTCAAACTAAAGATTCAAAAGAGAGTGAAAACAACATTGATAACGTCACCAAATTTTCGCGGAGGCCACATTTGAGAACACCTATTTGGCAGTACTTAAAAAGAATGCTTTCAAGGATAGCTACAACTGTGAATCACTTGATGACTGCAAAAACCTAGCTGCGTATCAATAAGAGAAAATTAGGAATATCGTCCGAAAGTCACAATAAAAAAAATGTAATAACTTTAGAAATATACTCGACTCTTTTGTTTTCTACGTTTATTTCGCCGTCTAATTTTTTTCTTGTGGGGGGCATTACCGCTTTGTCCCCTCAAAATAACAAACCTTTAAATTTGCGTGCACATACGACAGACCCTTTTTTTCAAAAGACATATCGACTCCAAATTATGTTTACTTAGTTGCATAATAATATTGAATTACTGTCTCTTTTTACCGTTAAGTTCCTAGTTATATATCACTCTGGGATTCTTTTAGGCCCAAGGACCTCCACCCAAGTGGTTGCCGTGGTTATGTTCACTGCATCTGCTGATGTTTCACGTTACTTCATTCCATTTTTTAAAAATACACTGAACACCAGTATAGAATAGAATATGAAAATTTAGAGAAATAATTTTAGTGGAAGTGCGATATATATTCACTACAAAATATACAGAGAAAAAAATTAATTTCATAACTCATTTAATATACTGTACTATTTTTAACAAAAACACAGGTGCACGCATTAAAAAATTACAATTGTACTGGATTACTGCCTGGGAGCTTTGGAACAACTGGGATCAATGGAGTTGTATTAATCAACGGGAGGTAGCGACAAGAAAGAGCCGACGTTGGATTCCTTTCATGAATAAACCGCTATAAATCATGAATAAACAAAGGAAATTACGAATTCCACTACCCAGCGGGGTATGACAAAACAACAAAGCCGCACTTATCGATACAAATCAGGTGGGAGTAGTTCCACGTGTGGTTTTTCTTTCCGCATCCAAGCGTTTGAAGCCAGGGAAGAGGGAAGGCAAAAAGCTGTTGGGAAGCTGCCTCTCAAACTCGGCCGTCTGTGGGTCGGAGTTCCAAAGCTTCCAGGTAACTAGGTTCATCCGCATTATTCCGCGGCGTAGCTGGGTTAGTTGATGGAATCTATGCGTCATTAGGGACACTACGATTGAGCTCTGGGGCGAGAAGGGATGCTCCAGAATTTCGCCCGGCGCCCTCCTCACATAGTACAAACCAGAGTTCAGGTGTATTCACGAGATGAAATTTCCCTCGCCCAAGGCCCCAAAACGCTTTGGGTAGCAGCCAGGGAGAGGGAATTTCCCATTTTTAGGCCAAAGCAATTAACTTCGGTATTTTGCTGAATTAAGCGATATGGCGAGGTATTCAATGCTGGCGACTTTGCAAGTCACTAGTTTGTAATTGAAAACCCGGAGATAATGCAAAACATTCTGCCGATACCTTTTTATGGCTTATAGCTACAGATAAATGGTGCCTCAATATATAAATATTTAAGGAATGGTAAAACCTCGATGATTTTGTGAGAGCACGTCTGCTGGGTATAACACTTTTGAACAAAAGTTTTCTTAAATTACAGTGCCAATGCAACCTACGTAGTTTGAATGAATATATAAATATGCTTATAGATAAGGATCAATTTTTCAGTTTTTCGGAGGACATTTGGATTTCACACACTGTGGGAGTACATCATATTGAGAGAAAGATCGCTATTAAAGTTTTCGCATAAAACGTTAACTCTAAAGAAAGTGCGTGAGAATATTTACCTATGATATGCTAATAAATTAATTTGTAATGAGTTTTTGTAGCCAATTCCAAAACGAAACAATTGGCATCAATATAACCATTTCATGAGCAGAGAAAACCTGATATTTCTATCAGAACTAATTTACCCTTTAACTGGAAGAATGGTAGGAACTCTCCCATTATATGCTCATTTACTCTGAATCCTATACTCTTTTTACCTCTTTATTCTAGCATCCCTCAAAATTGCCCTGATTACTGTTCCCATTCTCAGCGTAATACCACTCCACTTACATCGCCGTGGAATAAACTATAGTTGATAAGAGGCCAAAGAATCAATAAATAAATAAATATTATAACATTGAAAATTCACAAGTGAGGACCAAGGAAACCTAAAAATCATTACCCAACGATTATTTATGTGGCATAACCCTTGAATTCAAATGATATGGGCGAGTCGCGGAGTAATTCCTTTTAGAGTAATTAATGAACGCAGACCCTGCTGCCAATGTGAACACGAAAAAATACTGCTTAAATAAGCTCGGCTTCCCTTAAGCACCATGCAGTGATAAATGAATGTCCCCATTCATCTTGAGATCGAGGAAACCCACCCGGAGCGGAATGCTAGTGTTATTGAGGCCCCACCCGTTTCTCTCAATTCCCATCTACCCCGTTGCACCCTTCCTCTTCTCCCTCAGTCATCTCCTTGGGGTTTTTCCCCTCCACTAAGTCCGGAAAAAGAGTGCATTTAACGGCACGAGATAGAGAAGCTTTAGCCACGACCGCATCTACCCTTCCTCAAAAGAAGATCTAATTACGTAGAAGGGAGCCACTTAATTACGAAAATTCGGCCGGGTAAAGACTTTTGAAAAGGATTTCTTGAACGTAACTGTGACTTCTTCGCGTTTTGCTTCCCCTCTCTTCTAGCTCTTTCTCTATCTCTCTCTCTCTCTCTCTCTTCCTCACCCTCTAAACCCACATCTCTTTCTATTCCCATTTCAGAGAATGAACTTAACGTTTCCCTCTCAGCTGTGAAGCCAGGAAGGACATTAAAAAAAAACAATGCCAAGCTTTTTAATCATGAGATGAACAACGCTATATCAGATGGGAATATCACATCTTTGGTATCGCCTACAATTTCCATTAAAAAACAGTAGCACGTATTTTACGGACGGGTTGTATACTTCCCTTTCTCTTGTGTAGGTATACCAGATTATGAAGCTAACTGCACAGCCGTTGGCATAGGAGATAGGCAACGACAAATAAGACGGCGAAATGATTGCGTAATCATATTTGTACGCACACACACTAGTGTTTAGTGTGGGTTATAAATTTATTTTCCTCTAGTCATACACAGAATGGATTGCATCGAAAATTCTCAGGTGGTTAAAAACTTCGCCAAAATTGTTCGAGTTGTTTGACCTCGGTCTTTCGAAATGCAGAATATTATCAAATTTTATAACACTAGAATATTGCATATAATCACAGTTATCAACGTGAAGTGTGATTTGATAGGTGAGAGAAGAGCTCACCTTAAACTTAGACCATCGACGCATGAAATTCGCACATCAGGGCAGGGGGGGGGTTCCGTTCCCTGTGTCGCCTGCGGTTTCCCAGGAAGATCAGAATTCCGAAAAAAAATACGCAGCTTGGGTAATGCTGAGGGTACCCAAAGAAATCACCATAAATTGAACCAGGGCCCTCCGGTTACAAGCCCAGCACTCTATTCACCAGAAAACCACGACAATAATATGTACAAGATGCATGGAGGAATAACTTGATTGAGCAATGTCCTTGCTTATCCATCACTGAACGTTAAAAAATGTATTGTTTAATTACTGAAGTACAATTACTAATATTTTTTCATATTGCATAAAGGGCTCTTTTGGGTTTTAAAAGTTTCAGAGTATATTTTCGACTTTTCTCCAAGCAAAACGTGGAAGAAATTAGTGGGAGTTACTTGTCATGTGATTACTGTGCAGAAATTCTTTGCTTAAGAGCTCGAACGGGGGGGTTAGTTACTTTGCTGCAAAGACTTTAATCCACCTTTGTACTGAGGTTCTACTGGTAGAATAAGAGGACCCCTCTCTCGCTGCCGGACCAAATGAGGTTTAATTTGCTGAATAATTGACTACTTCTGCGACATTAACTCCAGTGATTTATTAGGCCGGCAGGATGCGAAAACTTGAAATACCGACGTCCCATGTGCCTCATACAGCCCAGTTGATATACATAAATATATATACATATATATATTTTGCGTTTACGTCACATATATTTTACCCATACACGCGCATCATTACGTTGTTTTGTTTTCAAACCACTAACATTCGAACTTAGGAGCGCATTTCAATTCAAAGGAGCACATGATGAAGAAATTCAATGGCGACAAAGGAAGGCGGGACATTGATTTTAAATCTATCAATTTTCACACTCACTCTCCTCAAGTCTTACTGTAAAATAAGACCTCCCATAATCGGTCTGTGCAGAGAAAGCAATTTCAATCATGGATCCACGAATACTGTGTATAAAAGTAACCGGGAAATGGAATGCCGTGAATTCAAATTAACTGGATTCCATCCCACACCATTCATCCCAAAATGATCAAGAATCCAAAATCTGAATAAATAAGGCAGTAACTGGGCATTTTAATTCTAAAAGGAGAATCGGTTAATTTTTTCAATCAAATAAAACTTTTGAAAATGGATGTAGCGTAAAATCAATGGGAATAACTAGAGCAAAAAATTACGATTTCACCCATCGACGGTGCGCCTTCCACCGACTTAAACAGTTAACGGCGGAATATACCGCAAATAAAAAATTAATTATCACAAAAACTAGCGATTTTTATTTTCACACTAACATAAGATAAATATGTCCTTATTTTACAGCTTGTTCCCATAAAAAATGTAATTTAAATCCGCTGAGCAAATAGCCAACGTCGTAGTATTCCTTTGTAACTACTATTAAAATAATTTATGTTTAATTCAGTACACAAAATAAAGAGATAAACCTCTCCCAAGCAAACTCTAGCATTTAAGTTAGTATAAAAAATAGTCTATTGTACTCACTAATTATGAGCTGCATTTACAGAATTTTCTCAGAGAAGTTCAACTTACCTGAAAGAAAAAGGTTTATCAATATTGGTTTAATCAGAGTACAAAGTAAATTATTTTTAAAAGAAATTATACAAAATTACAAGGTACTTTTAAAATAAATTTTCCACATTTAACAGGAGTGGTACATACATATATTTACGAAATACTTCACCATTAACAACTGTACCACAATGATAACTGGGACTTAATGGCTTCGGAGAAAAATACACTTTACCCATGATTCATTCAATTAGAAGGCATTCCATTACCAATTTAACTTTCAGTAAGATTCTGGTATGCTTGAAATAAGCCTTTTTAGGACGCAAATGTTTCTTTAAATGTTGATCACGAGTAGAGTTCATATCCCATATTCCCAATAGCATTATTTTTTCCCAAAATAGTTCACTAATACGTACCTGCCAAATAATTTTCAACTTTATAGAATCTCAATATTCATCCATAAACGTAAATATATAAACGTGCTCTGTCCATTGGTGGAACCTTGGTTTTTAAATTTAGAGAAGTCGAGGTCGTATATGAGTTAGAGACGATGGAGGGTACATTTATTGGAATGCACATGAATAACATCCAACGATCATCCCTAATACATATTCTTGAATTGCAAATTTTCATATTCCGTATTCGAGAATTCTATGTTTATCAGCCCCTTGGTCATTTTGCCCCGTATGTCAAGTTATAAAGACGAGCCATAGATGTTGTTCACAAGATAGAACTTCTTGGTCAACCACCATACTTAATTTAAGGCCTACGATTAGATTTTTTTACACTCGGGAAAAACTAGCTGCAGTTAATTTTGCATATCCAATATATCCAGAATGCATAAATGCGTTCATTTTTTAGTATTATCCAAGTTAAAAATGTTTGCTGAAATTAGACTGCTTAATTATTTTAGCCTAAGGCCATTATTATTTAGTAGGGAAAATGCTACTGTAATGTACTAATATTTAAATGTGGAATAATCTAAATTGGATAAGTGAATCTTTCAAATCGTATGATATTAAAATTAGGAATTGCAAAAGGGGAAAGAGAACCTTAATTTATAAATAGAATTGGAATTTTAGAGATAGCCTCAACTCACAGGTTGTATTTTTTTAAGTCCCCTTCATGAGTTAGTGAAGCGCACGCACTCCAAAAAGTAAGCAATCATTAAGAATGGGCCTATTATTTCAATAAATTTTTAATATCATCTCCCAAAATAATTGTGAAACCCCTGATTCTATAGCGAGCGGAATCAGCCAACAAATGCAGTACGACGGTAATGGGTGGATTTCCGAGGCTACGATATCGTTGGTCCTACGAAAGTGTTGCAGATTTAAACAACGTGCAAAACAATTAAGACTTCTCTTAACATTTATTTTGTGTTTATTAAATTAGTTAAACATTCCCAAGACGTTAAGCAGCCTTGCACACAAAATGCATTAGTTAAACTTTATGAAAGTGATCCTACATATCAAGTTTCACTATTTGCACGAAATATTATTCGTTTGAAAAACAATGAATTTGCCATGTCAAGAAGCACATTAATTCATCTATAGTTACATTAAACATAACTTTGTCAATCTTTCGGACGTGAAAAATATTTTTCGATCCTTAAACCACACTGTGGTAACAGAAAGTAGGGGACAGGTATATCTGCTGCTATTGCTTACTTTAGCAAATAACTTCTAATTAATATTTCGCCGTTTTGCATGTTATAAATTATAGCATATTATAACCTTGGCTTCGTTCCAATACATAATAAAAAATTAATATAATTTTCATTGATTTTTACACCTAAAATAATTCCCTACATTTGGAATAGCATTTTCAGGAGAAGGAAAAAGAACGACTAACTAACGACAGAAAGCACTCTAAAGCATACATAATTTCACATCTTCACGGAAAATGGTGAATCATGAATTCAAACCCGAAAATATCTTCCTCTCAACCAATATCAGCCGAAAAAACGCATCGACTCTCGTTCAACATCTGACGCCCTCGGGAAAAAGGGAGAGGACGTAGAAGGGAAATGTATTGAGGTGAATGGAAAGCATTCAAAAGAGCATAAAAAGAAAGAGAGAAAGGAGAGGGCGTGGAGAAGGTTGAAAAGAGGGAGCAAGATTGACTTGGAGGGGCATTGAGAAGGTAAGGAGAAGTGACAAAATTTAAACAAGAAAACAAATAAACAAGGTCAGTGGATACCACAATTGATTACCTATAGTTTTCACTCTTAAATTTCAATTAAAATACAAGGTTAAATATTTGACGATCAATGGAGAAAACCGTGCTGAGAAGCAAGCAAAATATTGTTACCCTGAGAAAATAAAATCGATTCGGAATTGAATCGACGGGCAGAATGTTAAGCACACTTCAAAATTCAAGTCATCCTAACGCACGCAGAAATTGAAAAAAAACATCGAGTTTGAAGTAGAACGAGGGTAAAAAAAGAAATAAAAGATCATCACCGAAAAATGAAGTTTCGACGAAAAATGGACGCAATACAGCCAGTTTATAAATGAAATGATTCCGCAGACTCTGTCGTGAAGGGTAGAAACGGAAGCAGGTGGAAGACGAGGATGGGAATGGAGGCGAGGAAATGGGAACGAGGCGAGTAATAAGTGGAAGAAAGAGTCGCACGATAGTAAAAGATAGAGAGCCAAGCAAACGGAAAGAATGCGAGACCCAAGTTAAGGGAAACGTGTAAGCATTAAGGGTTATTCCTTTTTCGATATTTCCGCAATAGACGTCCTCACCATAACGCGTTCATTCGGACAGAAAACGAGGGAAAAAAATTCGCCGAATCCGCTGATGGCGACAACGCTCACGAAAGGAGTTTTTTTCCTCCCCCATTGGAAGGTTAAAGGGAATGGGTAGGAGAGGGGGGTTGGGTTAAGGGAGAACGAGGTATTATGACCCAGGACTCACCTCCCGTGGCTTTCGTGAAAAAAGAAAAAATACGACACACACCTATCGTTGGAACCAACGAGCTGATGGAAAATCGAGGAACGGGAGACCGAAGGTAATGCTGCCTCCCGGGCCATGGAAGGGCATTCATTAGGTCTAGTTACGAACGGACTAGGCAATTGGTCACCAGTCACTCAGACCACGAGATTTTAAAGCTCCACTCATTGAATCGGTAAAATTAGCGCGAAAGGACGTGTGAAAAAGGCTCGAAAATCTCACGTGAAGTTTTTCTTTACGATACGACGGGATAGGAGGAGTATTATTTTATTTAGCAAAACATTTCAATGAATCCTTGAATGGGAGTAATTTTTGGATTTCGGCAGTTTACAATGCTTAGTAAAAGTCACAGCCACAACCTTCTTCGGTGACGGAGATCGAACGATGGTGCCTGTAGAATCCCTGGTCCGCTATTTAATTGCTATCAGATATCCTTACACAGCAACGTTGATTCAAAAAAGATAATTAGTTTACAAAAAGAAGGATAATGATTATAAATTGATATCAACGATTATATAATTACCTTAAGAATTTTAGCTGACTGAAGTTTTTTTTTAGCAAGGGTAAAATTTTCAAAATAGAACTCACGTTTTATAAGATACTTTCATAAAAGCCAAGAGTTTTACTGACGTGTCTTTTACAATCTACCTGGATATCAAATGAAACAATCAATCACAACGCAACCACTATGCTCGGGAGTGATTTACTGTAATTTAAGCATAAACATAAGTGGTTCTTTTCCAACCTCGTTTGGGATAGGAATAGTACCAATGAAATATACATAGAAAATTTTAAATGGAGGAGAAATGGGACGATGCCGTTTCAAGAGCGTTTTCACATGGATAGGAGGTCAATAAAATTGGGGAAAAAAGGTCAAAGAGAATTTCTGCAAGTACGCGGAAAAGTGCTACGAACGGATATTTCCGACGTTGCAAAACAGCACGTGAGCTGATAGATGGAGCATAACCTTCTCCTCTGAATGTGATGAGGTACACTCATGAATTCCAGCCCGCGGCCGTTCAAATATTCCCCCGCTGAACTTTTTACACCCAGGACACAACCCCTCTCCATCCTCGTGTCTAAAATGGTCCCTTTATCAGTAAAAAATATCAGGGCTCACATATACTGCTATAACTCATGTGGCATAATATAAAATTCTGCAAAAAGTACTAGGAATAATGTCTTATAGGGTATGTATAAAAAAACAAAACTAGCTTATAAGGTTACCATCGAATGTCATGAGATTTATAATTTATATTCGTCGTAAAAAATCTTTTTTTCGATAAATGATTCCGCGAATCAACGAATTCACTGGGTACCGAAGATATCGAAGACGATTTGGGTGTGTGACAAGATATCCTAGACAATAGGGTTGAAGTATTGTGGCTGTCCGCCGTTTAAGAAATTTAAACACGCACCATTGTAATCTCGAACAAATCTACGTTACTCTTAATTTTGATGAAGGGTACATTTAATAATGCAGATAGTACAGCCCGTCGTACCCCCGATCACCTGAGACAAAAATAGGTCCCAATTTAAATCGCCATAGTTTTAAAGCAGTACGCAGTAATCGCATTAGAATGCTTGTGCAATTCGCGGACTGTGCTATACCTACATCTTGCGCTCGACACGCCCTTCCCTCCAAATGGGTGGGGTAAAAGAAGCAATATTTCTGAGTGTCCTGCTTCATTAAACCATATGTTTTACGATCTATCGCGACAGACGTGTACGCAACACGAACGTGTGCTCGGTATCGCATAAAATCTCTCGACGAACTTATTAACACAAATTTACGGAAACATTTTTATGCGGCTTGTACTGAACATTTTAAAAAACAGTTTTGTAATCAACCGATCAAACGCGTATGGCAATATCGCGGTTTATCTGGAAAAACGTCAGTGCAAAATGACACTGCGTAGTTTCGATTCAATTCTCTCGACGAGAACTATACAAATATACGAAAATATTTCAAAATCCTAAGGTTAATCATTTTTAAAATTGTGTTATTTTGATCACTCTTTAATATTTAATTCAAAATTTATTTTTATAAAGTTGACGAACACAGAAGCTGGTATTTTAAGCTTTAAAATACAGAGCAAGTGACTAGCCATCTAGAAACCCTCGTTCCTGTTTGAACACCGAAGTTTAGAAACGAGGCTCCCGGACGGAGGTCCGATAAGTGACCCTCCATTTCTCTACCGTGGTGCTTTTATCCACTGTTCGTTTGTCGCAAGCAAGTAAGATGTGAGTCGGTATAAAATTACCAATAAAATATATTTATACAATTTACCAAAGGGATCTATTCTATGCGCCAATAGCTTCTGCTGTAACCTCCTTCACTCTAGAAATTATTTTATTGCTCTAAATAAAAGTTAACACATTGTACACTTGGCATACTCCGTTCTCATAAATATGTAGCGCATTTTTAATTTCATAAATTTAAATTGAGTTTTTCAATCATTCACGGAAAAACAGTGTGATCAATTATGCATACATTGTTGCTAAGGTAACCTATTTCGAATATTACCACATTCGCTAAGAACATTAAAAAAACAGTAAATATTGAATTCTCGAAGGGGGAAAGTTTTCCTAACATCCCCCTTTTCCCTTTCCATTATCAGCAATGTTCTCTTCGACGTACTGCATGAAACAGTATTCCATTAGCCCTTTTTAACTCTCCGATCTGAAATTCATATTCCTACGCTCCAACCTGAAGACTCAATAAGAACAGAGCCTACACAATATTTCACTTTACCTTCCGGAATATTTAAATATGGAATGCCACACGTCGGAGTTCACCAGTTTTGGAACTTTTCCTACTTAATACTACAGATATTAGTTACAGATCTACATTTTCGGACCTCGCGAGACCACATTTCTTTGCAAAGTTTCCATTCCACGGTAACAATATTTCTTAGAAACAACTTCCACTTCGAAATCGCTGAACACCTGGTTTTGCTCTCTCGGAACTCGAACTTTTTTGTGTACCGATATTTTCGTATGGGTTACATTGAATAAATAACAGCAGCGCATCGTCAACATTCCATGGGATAAATGCCAGCCATGCTATAATGGAAAAAATATTTGGTACTCTTCCAATATGTGCACTACCAAGAATGTGTGATCCGCCATTCTATGAAGTGTTTCACAATTTTATCATATGATCATCCAGGTTAGAATAAAACGTTAAAAGTTTGTAAATGTATTTATCAGAAAAACCAATAAAAATAAAATAATTAAAAAGAGTATAGTATGAAATGACCATGAGCATCCAATTCATTGCGTATTCGTACCTGATTCGGGAGTATACATAAGCCACTTTTCATAAGTATTCACAACAATTCAGGATCATCCAAAAGATTCTTTTATCGTAGGTAGGCTATAGCGGTTTTTTTTATACAAACCTCCTGAAAAAATCTGCGTGGTTAATCACTGAATCAGTAGGGTATCCTTTTGCACAGCTTATAATTAAATAATACAGTAGGTAACCGAAGAATACCTCATATTCAAAGGAAACCGTAACGTTCGTTTCTTTCTTATTGTTTAGATGGGTTGGCTGGATTTTCCTTTGTTTGTCTATAGTTTACCATAGATAGCTTGGCTTTAATGTTAATTAAATAAAAATTATGTTCTCGGTAGAGGCATTGGAATGAAAATTTATCAGTAGCGCACATATTGGAAGATCACATAAAAGTTCGCCTCCCACCGTACATTTACGGAAGCGTGGAATTTCATTTTTAAAGAACACGACATTCATCATATTTAGTTCCTTTGGCTGGAGTGATGAAATCATCTCCATGGCTTCCGCCAAATCACGCACTCCTTCGGAGTTGTTCAACTTTTTTCGACCAGATGCATATGCACGACCCAAACTGAAACATTCTTTCCCCATCCGTCACACGCCCGGCCGAGGGCAATGGAAGTCCGAGCACTCCTTCTGACCCGTGCGTAGATTCGTCCGGCAAGATAAATTACGGATGGAGACTGAAAGGGTGGGGGTCGATAGAAGGGTCCAAGTTGATTGCAAATGCGGGAAGGACGGACAGACTAGGGGGAGGGACCCGTGCCGATGAGAAAGGGAGAGGGCTCTCGAGATGGCAAGGGATTGAGACAGATGGACAGGGAAGAAAGTGGCGGGGATAGAAGATGGAAGGAGGAAGTGGTGGCACCGGAATGGAGTTCTGGAACGGACTCTTGCAAAAATATTTGTTTGGCCTCATTAACATTTAATCAGTCACTTAAATAATTATCACGGAAATAAATTCCACGGCCCGAGGGAAACTGTAATTTGGGTAACATATATTTTATTAAAACAAGTTGGACACGGAATAGGAGGACCATTTCCATCATTGGACCAATTTTGTGCGCAAGAAATTTAGAGACAAAATTAATAAAATGTAATAGACATGTAGAAGTATTCCCTCTTACTCTCTCTGTGAGAGAAGAAAGAATGAACTCAAGAAATGTAATAGTAACATGTTTACCCTGTCACAGCCTGATTCTAATTACAAAATTTGGGTATATATGTATGAAATTTAAGCTCAGACTGCACAACAGCCACCGAAAGTCATCGGTTATCAGAGCTATACTGCAAAACCATCCAACAGATATATTATTGTCAATGATCCAAAATAAACTCCTTTGTACAGAGAGAAATTTCTGGTAATGGAATGCAAACGCGTAATAATAAAGGATAGAAAACTAGTACATATTTGCTAATAAATACATTAGAAGACGTAAACTTGGAAGCTAGTCGGAAATCATAGCATTTCACCGTCATTTGCCCTTCCTATGACCACTTTCCCCATGGCAACACATCTTTAACTTTCGCCACACACAACCTCAGTGGCCATTCTCTTTCCTCGAGCCTTTTTCACTCCGATTTCTGTTTGTCGTTCCCGTTATACTTTTTCTTTCATTTTATATGAATGATTTTTAATGAAAACAGATTTAACAACATTTGAATAGTTTTATCCCAGATAGTAAATAACAACCTGAATAAAAAAAATAATAAATAACAAGTGACGTCGGCACTGCAGAAAGCACCCAATCAAAGAGAGAGTAAGAGGGAATACGGGGGTGATGGGGAAGAATAAGTGGAGGAAGGGTACATAGTAGTCCGGTGAAGGGGAGAGGGAGGATGGTGTGGGGGGGGAGGTAGGGGCGGGGATTCAAGGGGAAGGCGATGGCTGCGACTGACTAAGGGACGCCGGGGAGACGAATGCGATTACTCATGGTGACGCACTAATATGTCTCCTCTTCTTCCCCCACCGCACAAACCCACCCTCGTCTTCCAAAGCCTCCTACCAGCTCTCTTTCCTCGGTTGACCCCTCTCCCCAATTTCCACTTCCCACACCCATTTCGGACCCTCTCGGGCGGCCTTAACGCCTTACGAAAGACCCGTGGGTTGTATCATTACTCCCTCGGGCTTTCCCCAAACCATTTTTTTTTTGGTCGGGGAAGTTTGCAAACAGTGTTCAGTCTCCATCTTCAATACTTCAGAGGAGGTGAGAGAGAGAGAGAGAGGAGATGCAGCAGTCGAGTTTTTGAATAAAATTAAATCAATATCACGCCACCCGAGGACTTCCCATCTCTCTTTCCTCCTCACTCATGGATCCCTCAATCCGGAATCCTTGCTTTTAAACAGCTGTGGAAACAATTTATTCCCTATGTGGTTTCGCTTTACCACGCTGCAGATATATAACCGCAGGAAATTACAACGTGAATGGGGAATATAAAATAATTTGCGACAAATTGCAGCAATGTGACTCGCATTTAAACGCTGAATTAAGCCCCGAGAAGATAATTCCTAACCGGAGCGCGATGCAAAAAAAACCTTTTTTTATTCTTCTTGTTCATATTTCAAAAGGAAATTAAAGAAACATAGAAAAATTAAGATTATCTATGGGTTATTTCAAAAATGTGCCGGGGAACATTTCTCAATAAATATACTTTTGATCAGTCAGTGTAATGAAGTTGGAGATATCTATATCCCTTCAAAATATACAGACTTAACTGAATTAGTTGTGTACAATGCTAAACATAGTATACGGAGCAAAGTGTGCCACATTCATTTTCCATGCCCGGTCGCATTAACTTAAAAGTGCGCAAATTGGGGCAATATGTACCAGTCACATCCTAAAAATCATGAATTAATATTATCAATGTTAAATATTACTGTGATATAGTATTTCAAAATAGTATCTTTACATTTCAGACTTCGCAAAAGTATCGTTAGTATTTGTATTCCACTAACTTCCGTAAAAACCACTATTTATTTCGAGGAGCATCTAATCTAAGAGGTGGATGAGTGAGTAGCATGAACCTTGAGTACTCGCGTCCATTTTCATAAATTGGTTTGTGAATAAATACATATCATAATTAAAGTAAGGACTGAACCACTAGACTTAATAACTGAGCGTTTTCAAATTATTACGCACTAGAAAAAATTATCCAAGGCATTCATCAACGATATCAAGCAAAACAGATGCACCTAACCTTGAAAAACATGGGGTAATAAAACCCGCATTTAATTCTGTTGCGCTAAAATTTAGGTACCTTTTAAATGCAGTTAAATTGGGTGCTCAAGGGCGTTATATTCAGTTCCAGAATAACCTTTTTCGCAACTGTTTTTCTCTTCGAAGTAATCGCTTCAAGAGGAATGGTCTAATGGTGGTAAACTTATTAAGAAAACAAAGATCCATTAAAATAGGCAAAGGAAGCGACAAGTCCACTTTGTTGGCCAAGTCAGCAAGAACCCATTTAGAATTCAGCGAGACACATTTTAAGCTACCAACTAATCCACCACTGCAACAACATCGTTAAAGCTAAGTTAAGGATTTGAGCCTACTTTGAGGCTATGTAGAAAGAGGAGGGTTATTTTTTCAAATTCTCATTTGAAAAAATACAAGTGTATACCTAACTTCCAATTAAATTTCATAAAACTTCCATTAAAACTTCCCATTTACCTAATATGCGCAGTGTTTACAAGATTTTGTGTCAATTTAAAATTTGCATTCTAAGAAGTAAAGGAGCTGAGTTTTGATTGTGCATTTTGTACAATTTGTTTTAAGAAAAATTAAGAAATATTGGCAAAATCTCCTAAGGAACTTTGGTGAACTTAGCGAGTCTAAGCCTTTAAACTCCTTACCCCCCTCCCCTTTTTACCGCATTAAAAATCTTCTTAGGTTCTCCAAATCATGAGAAGACGGTACTACAACGTCGGACAAAAAACTCGTCTCTCTAATCTTTTAATCGAAATGAAAAACCTAATCTCAAGCGCAGCAAAGTGCCCGCATGGAAATCTCCTCTTCCCCATTTCCATGAGAAAATTACTATTCATGCGTCCTCTTTTTTTCATTTCCACCGACATTTCCTGACGCCTTTTGCCGTCTTCCTTTGATGTTCCACTGAGTACTCGTCACCTTTTTCTCCTCCCAGGAGACGGAGCGGTCCGATATCCCACCATTTCATCTGCTCTCCACCACTAAAGGAGGCTTTTCGACTTCTCATTAAAAAGGTACCGTGCCCACGATGAGAGCAAAGAAATAGTGTAAAAGCATTTCCTTTGACTTCGGTCCTCATAGGAACGGCGATGAGATTTTTGATTACATCTCCCGAGGAGCGGACTGTATCCTCCTTACCCAATGATTAACTTTTCTACGTCAGATGAGCCTTAAATTTTTAGTCAAGTCGAAAGTGGCTATTCATCGATTCCAAAGGAGATTGGAAACATGGCCTAAAAAAAAGATGAACCTCAGCATATCGCGACCGTAATGGACGACATTTTATTGCGTCGGAACACGAACTGAAATAAGTCAGAAAGCGGTGAATTGTGAAAATAATTAAGCGTTGGTAGTTATGAGGAGAGAGCTTCGACAAATGGCGTTATCTGCGCTCTTTGATGCAGGTGGATAATTTGAACGCAATTGAATTTTAAGAATCTGACGAAGGATGAGAACCCCGGCTTCGGCGTGAGCCAACTCGAAATAAAATAATTAACCTTGGGATACAAGAGTTAATATCCCGATTTAATATTAGAATTATGGTGTACTGCCTTGGAAGTGACCTCCCCAGAACAATTTCCCAAGCCAGGATTTGAACCTGGGAAATCCAAGTTAAAGCCGGATCACCGTAAGCAGCGCCAATCCGAACTCCTTGTCTCGGAACGGATATATATTTATCGAGGAAACCAAAATAGTGACAGAAGTAAAGGTCATGCTAGAATCCACTCTAACACACCGATGGTGAAAAGTAATGCGACCGATGGAAAAAATAAACAGTCAGAGAGAGAGACATTCTTTATTGCCGTTTTGTACTTCTAGGAAACGGTATCAAGACATACTAAGCTTTAAAATGTAAAGAGAGTGGAGAAGAGTATATTTTTCCCGTTCCGTGAGTCAGAGATGGATTAAATGATTTCTCAAGGAAAACCATAAAAAAACCCTAAAGAGATAAAGATCAGATCTAATATAGCCCTTCCTTCCTAAACGAAACGCTTCAAGGAAATCTTGAGGGAGTGGAAGGCGAGAGAGGCATCGGATGACTTGATACTATGAGGCAGAAATAAAGTGACGTGTATCACAACAATAAAGATCCAAAATACTTACCGTGAAGCACGAATTTCTCCGATATTATTCTGCCAAAATTAGCGCAATTTGGAGCTGCCTCAAACCTATTTACGTCCATATTCCGGCACTTTTTAGCATAATTTAAGGCTAATATATGGCGGGAATGCACGAAATGAATTTTTTTTCAGAAGGCTTTTAAGAACGAGTGGACATGAAATTCCTTGATTTCTCTATTACGATCGAAGACGAATTCATTTTGGCAAATGGAACTGAAATATTCCTGCTTCCTTAGATTCTCGCATCATAAAGCTTTTCCATTGTGCAAGATACTTAGTAAGATTTTTGTAATTTTACTTTATATATTGCATTTTACGATGAAATTTCTTTCCAATTTTGGCTTGTGAACAACTTATAAACTGATATAAATACCTCGTTACAGCCAGAAAATAAAATTGAGAGAAAGAATTAACATTACAATGTGGAATGAACTCGATATGTAAAAGTTACCAGGATAGGATTTTTCTTCCCCCCGTCGAACGAAATAAAACTACTGCTTGGACCAACAGGCTGTGAGTTAAGATATATTCATTCCATTTTACAGTATCATATTGTATCTATACGTGCTACTGGTAGTTGCAAATAAATAATTCCATGATGCACATCCCGGGTATCATGAAAAAATTAAACACAATGTAAAGTAATTTTAACGTATTTTCTATCCGCATTCCAGTTGGTTTATACTTATTCCGAAGAAAATTAAAATAACATCCTCACTCCATGTCACAACCTCATAGGGGTAGACTAAAATTGCACCCATCATTCTCATAAAGGCTTAAATAAAATCGATGAGTCTATGCTGATGAAGTGGACAACTATGTGAAAAAAAATTTTCTGGATACCATAGTATTATATCGTCGTAAAAGAGACTGGTTCAGTCGCCATGGAGAGTTTTAAGTATAAGTAAATAAGCAGTACCTATTGGAAGAGTGAGCAAATCATATTCATACATTTTTGGCAAGAAAAGAAGTTAGGTAATAAAAAATCCCAAAAATATGCTGTCTTTTGTTCTCCTGTCTTATTTTGAGATAGCAGTTTCCTGTAAGTAGGCACCAAAAAGTGCAAAGGAAGCTTATCATACCTCCTAAAGGTGAAGGTCGGAAGTCGACATTAAAACGAGTGAGTTAACCGAGACGAATAACGAAACCAAACGCTTTCTGCAGAGAGAGATAGCAATATTTTAAAGTTAAAAAAAGTAAATATATTATTATTCATTCCTATGGATTACACACGGAAAATTGTTAGTAAATTTTTCTCGAAGACTGTGAATTTTAAGTTGATTTCTACAATATTTGCCGTGGAGCAATTGAGGATAAAATTGTTTACTTCTATTATTAAACTGGACTTAAAATGTGTACGCAAAAAAAATTCGTGTCACCTCCATGACGATGAAAATACTGACAAATACCAAACTGATAATACACTTTTTCAAGAAAATGTTCTGTTCTCCATTTAAAGTGAACCTCATTACACTCGCGGGCCTCATAAAAACCGGTTCAAAATCCTAGAGGTCTCATTTATTCACCTTAAATGGCCAACTTAGCATTCACAGTTCAGGTTTCTACTATATTTGAAAAAAATAATAGTAATAATAAGGTAATGGAAAAATTCTACCAATCCATCGGTGCTTTAATGCAAAAATTTAATGGAATCATAAGGAAAGTTCAGCAACCTAAAAATACGTAATCAATCAAAACTCATAAAATCGATCCATTTGTTTTTCTGATTATTATGAAGGTGCCTCGTGAAAATGCCGATGTGGAAGGAACAGCAAGCTCGTGATGATAACTCATACACTAAAAGCCCCTCATCCACTAAAAAAAATAGGGTCGACGCTAAAAGTCGCTCGCGCATTTGAAAATAAATAAAATCCATGAACAAATAGAAGAGAATCAATCTATTTATCCATTCCTTTTCTCCACCGAGATGCATAATTATGACAACAGCTCAATTTAATGGAGCTAGAGATAAAATATTTAAATTTCTTTTTTTCACCGAATCCAATTAAATTCAGGACTATTTCTGGCCTCCGCAGTTCCAACGGTACATACAACGAAACGTACAGATTTTAATTAGATTTATGAGGAATAATAAGGGTCTATATTTTTGGTTTGACAAAATACTGCAGCACCGATAAAAGTGCCCCTTTTAATGACTCATTCCAGCAGTTGCGATTAAAGCCAATTTCCGAGGATATTCCAACAGAGGGACAAGTCCAAAACGAAAGTACGCATTATAGCAACAAAAATATTTAAAATAGAACTTGCGCATAAAAGAGGAAGTATCCCAGAAAATTAAATAACTCTCAGTTATTAACTTCGCAGTCAATAAAAAAGGCCTCGTCTACATCTCTGACGCAGTTTCGAAGACAGAAATCATTGAAGTCGCAACAGCCACAGTAAGTGCGAATTGATGCAACAAATCTTTCCTTCGAAATGGAATTCACTTTATATAACTAGTGGACGGGGCCAAAATGTAGCATTCAACGTCTACGGGGTAGGACATGTTCATAACAGCATATCCCATTCTGTCAAGGGATTTATGGGATTTAAAAAAGTGAAGCGCCTTCTCTAAAACGTGGTCAATTTTTAGCAGCCGGTTTTCATCCAAAAGCGAAGCGCATGGTCGTAATCACGAAGGTAAATTTTTAACCGGAGAGGGAATTCCGTGATAACGTCACGTTCCTCACATCAATGTCATCATGAGTCCCCAAATAAAATTGGACTTGGGTACTTCAAACCACTCATTGCATCAAAGAGAAGTATCGGTCATATACTACAGCAACCTCGTAAATCATTTGCAGCTCAAGGAAAATGAAATAAAAAGTTGAAAATCGACGCACGGTATCCTGTAATATATCCTGCTTTCTACACAATGCATCCAGCTTTCTACGTATAGTAAATATATATTGTAGGAAAAAGTTGAGTATTTGGCTTTGAATACACCAACATTTTAGTCACCATTTCGTAATATATGATGGAAATTTTATAATTATATTAATACTATTGTAACATTGAGAACAATATTTAGATATTCAACATTTTGCGTTTGTAACTTTCTGTATATCGTGGAGAATTCATATTTTTTTTTCGATGCGCGAGTGTTCCGCAATTTTCATCCATGTCTTATTTCCAGTGAATAAGCCAAAATTAGACATTATGTTTAAGATATTACTCTCAACGTTTAAATGAGGTAAGACCTTTAAATTGGGTCTACACGGATTGCGTAATTTAATGCAATGATGGCAGGAGTGAATGTAACGCATTAACAGGCTCTTGTGTGGTAGATGGTGCAGCTACTACCTTGAATATTTTCAGCTGGAACGAACCACAAATAGAATGATTGGCATATGAAAAAATAAGGGAAATATCACTAGTACCAAATTTCTTTATAATGTGTCTAAGATCCTTTTACACGAATAAATTTTGAGTGAAAGCTCTTCGATAACGAAAAGCGGATAGTAATCTTAATCCCAAGGTGGATATAAAGCAGGGTTTAAAAATAAGTGACCCTACAAGAAATCGGATCCCACTTGGATTTATGATTTCCCCAGTAAAATGTAAAATAATTTCTGATGCAATGATGAAAGAATCGAATATTATTCGAGGAATAATAAGCCACTCGAAAGAATGAGGAAAAATGAAAGTAAATAACTGAATAAAGAGAAACGAAAAAAGGAAAATCCGGGAAGGACAACAATCTACCTATTAGGTAATTCCCTACGCTATGCCAAAGCATGATCAAAGTTCGCGAGCTTTAGATGAAAGTAATTACCTACATTCACCAAATGCAATAGTAAAAGGTGGAAGAAGAAGGCAGATACACAAACGGGCTTTTTGATGATTTCTTCGGTTGGATCCTCTTTGGCGTCTCATATCCCATTATGATTCCCTTTTGAGCTATGATATTGTTTTCGTTTCCCTTGGTCGGGAATTTATTTCACTTCGACTTTCCTGCTGACCAGGACACTATGTCCCTCATATGGACGACGGAACAAAAACTTTTGCACATGGGGGATGTGCGGAATAAGAACCTTATTTTCCGCGTTCCCATGATCCCGCGGGTATTCAGCCCATTTCTATTCCATCCCGAAATAAAGTAGCCGAAGTGCATCAAATCCTCTCAAAAATTCAGGGCATATCCTATGCAAGTGGGATACCGACGGATGTGTCACACATATTTTTCATGGATAGCTGCATATTTATCCGAGAATTCTCAAGGAATATGTGTGCGTAAGTGAATAAAAGTTTGAAAATACGAGCATTTTTGCTGCAGAGACGGTATGTCATTTGGAGCGCATGAACTATGGTCTTCGAAAATTGATGGGTATATTCAGAACGGGGAAACTACTACGCTTGCCCCCTGTAGTGGCAAGAGATTCTTCCTCCATGGAGAAAACCTCCCTCTGCAGTTTTGTAGGCTGAAGGTCGCAAACTACACGAATACTGATCACGAAAAAAAAGAATTGTCACATGACAAGTTTAGCAGCAGTTTTCCGGATAGTAAATGTCCTCCCCATTCTCATTTATCCATTTGTTCCACATTAGTTAGTTAAGTTAGTTAGCATGAAGTTAGGGTAGCTATCACTAGTCGAGATGGAAAACATGAAGAAGCATGAGGACGTGCTACGACATGAAAGTTAAGTTTAGAGTTTAATTAATACACAATTTTGTTTGATTTAAGACATGGTAATATATTACTCTGCTTGAGGCAACTCTGAAGCAAGATTTAACAATTCGTAAAGGTGGACGAAATGAGTCAGGAGATAAGACGATCCTAGCAATCCGAATTTTCAAATGGATATTTAACTGTAAAAACGTAATACTGAATACTTAATGCATTTTTTTTCATTGTGTCAAATTTATAACCTGAACATTTTATCACACAAAATAAATTAATTGGAAAAGTTTTATTTTGGAATAATACAAGAATTTAGTTGAAATCTACACATTGTAGCAGACTTTTCCTAGCCTCACTCGATTTAGTTAACAGATAGGTAGTGCAAATCATCCTTGTGGCAGCAATCATCGGGACCTGATTTATAGACATAAAAGAGTGTATAAATTTACGGAAAAGATTGTACTGTTTAGGCAGTATTGAAGGAGTTAAGAAGTACGAATAGCTTTTTTTGGCAGTGCAAAATCTAATTCAGCACGATTAATAACCTAAGGGTTATAATTGCATTCAAAAAAAATAATCTTTCCTTAGTTAGGCTGAAATTCAATATTAATAAAAGAGTCACGAAGCCTTTATTTCATTATTAATTTTTAAGCGGAATTATATTAAAGCTAAGTGATAAAAAACATCGGATATTTTCAAGGTTAACATGAGAATTTCTCTACAAAATACAAAATTATACATGAATATATATATTCATGTATAATTATATATATTCTATGAATAAGGTCGTCATTATCATGGACAGTTTCGGATGAAAACTCTCAAATTATATCAACTATTGTCCAAGGGACGGGAAATGTTTATGGCACGCAAACAAGTTGCTTAGATAATTCCCATGCATAACCCATCCGCAAAGCATTTTAATGCAACTTATTCGAAATGGCAGCACGTGCACACGCCCTCACAAGTGGAAAAAACCGAGTGGCATTTAAAAAGTCCCTGATCTATGCAACGCCAGACAAGTCAACATATTACCCGGAAGTATGTTTGGAGACGTTATCCCGAAACGAGTATAGCACAAGCTGTGGCACATAATCCCCAAATGACATTGCGAATGAAGGCATCAAGAATGCTGCGCACGCAACTCAAATTGTAAAAAAGGGGGAATTTCATAATCCTAGTCCATAAAATACTCTCCGCGCCAGCTTTATGTACTCTTGGTAATAGGATTTCCCGGTGACGACAGCTTAGCTACGCTTGGATGGTTATATTTTCCTAGGCCCTGCAGGTTGTGTGGGAAAATAGCACCATGAACAAAATTCTGCACAAAGAGAAGATAAATTTATCAAACAAAAAGTTCTGAAATGCTCGGGCGCTGATGATATTTTTAAAAATGACGAGTTTTTCCTAGCCTCACCAGTCACTACGAAAGAACATAAAAAACGTGCAGTGAGGGCAAAAAAAATGTATTTCCCTTTGAATTTCAAATTTAATTTATTCCGCGTAAATCTCTCCATCACAATAAATTGAGCAATGATGGCGACAAATATTGTGGATTACGAGTCGTCACTTTTTCTCGCAAATTTATAAAGGTATAATCCTCTATAACACGTAAACGATTTTTGCTTCTCAGCAACCAACATAAAATTAGATTATTCGGGTGATTTCCTAACCGACAATCATAGCAAAACAACTGAGACTTGATAGAGATGGAGTAAGATTTTTCAGAACGGCGTGGTATTCCAGTGTGTAGAGCGTTCGCTCAAAAAACATGAGGGTACCGGGTTAAAATCCATTATAGCTCTGGAAAATACCAGATAAAATCTATGCGAAATGATTTCCTAGATAGCCTTT
>LYUA01000029.1:881827-894904 GCA_002093875.1 Calopteryx splendens | reverse complement strand
CCCCCCCCCCCCCCCCGCCCCACCCCCAAATCCCCACCATGATCCTTTCGGCACCCGCTCCTCTCAAAACATTCATCTCCGTAGGATTATGCTCGGGTATCCCCTCAAATGGCGGATACAAATACTTCCTCACACAGCTCCTCTTATTTCACGCACCATCGCGCCCACATCCCTTGAACATACAAAGACCCTCGGGCCTACAGGGTCGAATGTAAAGCACGTGCCGCCTGTAACCTTCAAGGAAAGGGGATCGAACGAGAACCAGAATTCATGTAGAGGTCTACTTCTTGCGGTCCAGAATTCGTGTAGGTAGGTACTTTACTTGATCAGCCCGCTTACTCACTCAAATTAAGCGCGATATCCAATGGGAGGCAAATAAATTATTTCGTTTTTTCGCTACTCAATTACAATACTTCACGCCAGGGTAACAGCATAAACTTACCTGAAGGGGCAAAAAAATGTAACATCATTTGTCAGAATAGATATGTGAAAAGAAAATTCAGTTTTACAAAAGCTCGAAGCAATAGGTACTTGCACGTGAAAAGCTTATATAAGACACTCAGTTACAGTCTTCGATTATTTTGTGATCATAATAAGAATAAAACCATCAAACTAACCTTTTATTGCATGGTAGCAATGTGTAATAACATCGACGTAAAAAGTCTCTACATCACTCTGGATAAAAAAACCGTACTAACCATTCATTAGTAATAACTCGTGAGAACTCAATAGAGGATTGAATAATATTCAATGTGTCGGTAAAAATAAAACTCAAATTCTTACAAGAAAGCTTTCAATTGGTTAAGGTTTAAGACATATTTCTCACTTCATTCTATTGTTTGAAGCGCTCAACGCTAACCGAAATTTTGGATTCGATACAGCGGAAACTATATGCCCAACCAAATCGGTGAGACAAAAAAGGCTGGTCTCCTAATATCTTCCTCTCCCGTCTTCGGAAGACTTCGAGCTTCGATGTCATGCCCAGAGATGGATGATGCGCAAGAGAAATGACGAGAGAGGAGAGAGACTAAAAAAGGCGCGGGCTCTATCGATATTGCGGAAGAGGGAAAAGGATGGGGACGGGAAAAAGAGGCAGTTAGCCTCAATCGATTTAATGGCACATCAATATGTATGCCTGTGCATTTCCCAGGGCCTGTATTCCCACGAGAGTGAGAAGTTGGGATGCTGTCCTATTCTTGAAGTGTTTTCGTGGGTTAGAGATAAATTATGCTAGACAAGTGTCACGAGCTTCCCTTCGACAAAGGTGTTCGAAGGAGGGTGAAGTGGTGTTGCAGGGACGAATACACTCGAGAAGCATTGCCGCCGAGCACTGACACCCTTGCGACAACGACCATCTGAATGTTTTAAAACAATCCAAAGTCCTCAAATATAAGTTTCCACTCTTTTAAAATTGAGTGCTCTCCTAACGATTAGTTTATTTTAATTGAGATGTAGAATCTACTATCTGAAAATTGATATTTTTTCAGCTTACATTGCGATTGTGATGATAAGTAAAAAAATCGACGGAACCGAACTGAGGAGAATGGAAGGAGTTAAATACTTAGGGGATAGATCCAAACCAAATCTTTCATGAGGAACACACATTAGCAGAATATTCGGGGACGTCATGATGAAACTAGGGTTCATTAGACGGGCCGAGGGTGAATGCAATAAAAAAGTAAAGGAGAGATGCTGCATCGCATTAGTCATGGATTAGTCATATGTCATTTTTATAATATGTATCGAGTATTTGGTGTCCCTCGAAAATAGAATTAATTAAGGAATTAAATACATAGAATATCCGCTAAGTTTGTAAAAACATGTTATGGGAATGGAGTAGGAGTGACGGGGTTGTTATAAAAAACTAGGATGGAGGTAACTACAAGATAGGAGAGAAAAAGCAAGGCTAAAACTTTTACAATGATAAAAGAGAGTCGAATTTACTTGTGACGCAGAGCGAATTATTAATGTGACACACTACATCGGCACATCAGACCAGACGGATACAATAAGAGAAATGGACTACACCACCGATAGATATAAAAACTTCTTCTTCCTTCACACAATTGGGGAACACACATGAGAAGAATTAGGCTAAAAGCGTATAGGGAGGGTAAGATAGGTAGGGTGGATACTGGAAATATAGTTGCATGTGAACAGTGGCGTATTTGGTTGCATGTTACTCTTAATCTGTTTCATTTGTATTTTGCCTTTATTGAAATGAAGTATAGCCTTTATATGGCATGAAGTAATAGTATGTAGTACTGGATTTGTATGTGTTTCTCTCTGTAGTATGAAACGCAGTTGCGCGTTTCCCTTCATGTGTAGTGCGTGCATGTGACGCTTAAGGTATTGCGTATTGCAATTGCATGAGTCCATTTAGGCGGTGCATGACCCCTCTTTTTGAGTAGTGTTCTTCCTTGAGTGCATGCCTGTTGAGGACTCACCCCCCAGCCACACAACCCAAGCGGTGGTGTGCAGGATATTATGTCGATATATTTCGTCACAGACATAAAAATCCATATACTAAATGTAAAAAAATTATAAAGTAAATTCTCTTCCATTTTAACTCGTAAAAATCTTTTTTTTCTTTGATGCATGGATGAATATTTTAAAGGCTTTGAATGAGGAGGAAACATATTAGTGCTTCTACGACATCAAATACTTAGATGATATATTTAGGACATCGCTTTCACACGAGTAAAATGACTTATTTCCTTCGCATAATTATGGCATAGTTTTTAAATATGTAGGAATGCTTCTTGAAAACTTGCATCAAGAAGGCAGATTGGAATCTTCTCAACAAACTGTGATATTTAAGAATTCATGTAATGAAATGTTTTTTACAAATATTTTAAGGGTGAAAACCGTCCATATTAAAATAAAATGGATAAGATGTTATTTTCTATATTTAATTTTTTTCCCGATAGGGTGAGGTCATCATTTTTACGCCTGGTGAAGGACAGCGAACGGTTGCAACACAAGGGTGGAAAATAAAATTATTCGCTGATAGGTACAAATTTAATATTTTACTTTAGCATTTAGGGTTCGTTGAAATTGACACGTAGGTGGCAAAATGAAATTGCCATTTAAATCATCGAAAAACCATTCAATTATTTTAACTGAGGACTCAACTTTCCGTGTTGAAATTAGCTATTGACACCTAACCCAGCCCACTGCATAGCATGTGCAGCTAGCACTGATTCAGTCGTGTGTTCATATCCAAATTCGGGAAAAAACATTATGTCGTATGGCATGAGGTAGATTTTTTAGTGGAATTATTACAACGATGCGATGGTAATTCAGGTTTGGAAAGACTACACATACGGACAACTATTAAAAATTAAACTCCCGCGAAGACATTTACCACGGATTAAAAAAATGATGTTAAATATAATTCTTCACTGAAGAGCCTATCCCTAGTTAATACATCAATGTGCAAGAGTACATCAAACAACAACTAAGGGCCAGAACGTTCAACGACGCTTTTTTATTTGTACACAAAACTAAAAAGGAAATCATGAATCAACATATTACCACGACAGGCACATAACGACAAATTCAATTAGATATTAATTACGACTGATAGCGAGAACCAAGTTTCCCATCAGTTAACTATCACGTGAAAATCACTTCCAATCAGCGTTAGTAAATTGGGAAAGTTTCTCAGGTGCCCGTGACTTTTGCTTTATTTATTCGCGAATAGGGGAACCTTTGCGATGGTTCATCCGTAGAAGCTAAATGCATGGAGTCTAACTCGCACAGGATTTAGAGAGTTCTCCAACTGCAAACTTTTAGCCTCTTGACTTAATCATTCCTAATCGATGTTTTCTCCATCATACACATTCCTCATATTTCAGCAACGTGCACTAATTAAGTGTGCCTGATGAAGTCAGCAAGTAATAGCCCTACCAGCTAGATTACATTCTAATTTTCAACTTCAATAATTACATAGCATTTATGTTTATCGCCAGCGCGTTAAATATCACCTGTACGATAATTGAGGCATACACAAGTAGTTCAAGTCACTCGTAAGGTTTAGCGAACAACCATAACTCCCCTGTCCTAGGAAGAGATAACAAAGTTTGGAGTCATTGTAATACAAATTCTCGTAAATTTCATCCACAAAATTTCACTTTAGTGAGAGAATCACGATCATGCATATTATAAAATGTGAGATCGTAATATAATAACTGAATATAAAAGCAAAAATAAAAATTCAAGAAGATGAGATAGTGGAATGATGGATGTTTCGCCGAGAAAAAATTCTAGAAAATAAACACAATCATGAAGGGATGGGTTATTTTTCTCCGCTTATAAACGAATAAATGAGATTCTAAAAATACATGTATCTACAATTTTGATTTAAAAAGCCCTCTACAGTTAATAAAAAATGGCACATTTTTTTCAGTAACAGCTCCACAACAATGGCATAATGGCAAAGAAAAATATACTCTACAACATTTCCATATCCCTTCAATTTTTCATAGCTGCTGCGCCATTCACCACCCCAGGCGAAAATGTAAAATGGATTGATTTGCGAAGAGAATCCTCACTCGCTCATAAATTTCAACTCAAAAACAACCAACAAAATAATATTTTTTATTAAAACCTCACTTCACACTGACTTTATAAAGGCAAGTGTTGACGCAACGTGCTCTTTCTGACAAATCCTTTGTAAAAAAATTATCAGCTCAAGAGACAATTAAAATATACCACCGAAACTCTGCTTGCCAATTTTCTCATCTCCGAAAATATTTATCACATAACTACACCAAAAACCTACAGCCATCCAATGCATGAAGAAAAATACAGATTGTAGATGCGTATATAAATGTAGATGTAAAGATGCACATGTGTAGATTTTCTTTTAAAAATTCAATTCGTTCGTTATTTTTTAATGCTAGTTCAATTTTTATTTCGTATTTTGGTGTGATTATCTCCGTTCAAGCGATGTATTTTACATTTAGATTTTCTTAGTCATTAGAAAATCTAAAATATCAAAGAAGAACCCGAATATAAAAATCACCAAAAGACCTCATTTGAAAGAGTGAGAAGGAAAAGAGGGGAGAATGCTAAATTCAATTACTCCCTTCGTGCCGTGTTAATGAACACATGATATTACTCTTCCTCTCCCCGCTATCCACTTGCCCGAAGTGACTCGAAATGGCTCCGAGGACAAAAAATAGTAATAAATAGTTTAAAACACGGCCACTCTTCCGCCAATACAAAAAATGTAATGTCACGGGCATATTTTTTGAACGAAAATCTCCCTATGTAAAAATCAAAACACATGCTTAGGTATGCCAATGAACGCCTCACTTCCGCGCATCAGCCTTTCACTCTCAACTGCAACTTGAAGATAGCAGGCAATTCACGACGAAACCATCTCAACAGCTACTTCGTCTTCCCAACTCGCTCAACCGATCGTACTTTCTTAAATCCGTGCCGTGTATCACTCCTGTCCGCCATCTCATAACTTCCCTCCATTACTCCCCATTCCCTCACTTCGCCCACAACTTTTCCCAGGCGCCTGCACCGCTCCCCACTCTCCCACTCGCCGTCCCTAGGCCCCCATATCTTGATCCCGTCCTCACCGATTCCTCTTTCTCCGATCTTTCCCGGTCTTCCTATCCCTTGAATTCCCTCTCTTAAACTCTTTCCTCTCTCGGAAGCCTGGGGAAGTTGTGCTCACCGAGGAACCGATCGCCAACCAAACCCTCTCGCTCTCTTTCCCACCTATTCCTATTCACTCACAGGCGACGACGAAGAACAAACCGCCCGCTACGCTCTGGAGTGGGAGGAGGAAGAACGAGGGGGAGGCAAAGGCCACTCGCTAAGCGAAAGATTTAGAGGCAATAGGAAAAGAAAAGAACAGAATGGGAAAAGGAACAATGTCAGCGATTTTTCCTCTGGAAGACGGCCGGACCGCGTCCCTCACACAAATCTAGATACATAGGCTTATCTATATATCTACTTACCTATCTTATTCTTCACACACACACACACTTATGTGCAGGCTATTATCGTCCGAAGACGCTGGGGAAGCGTGAATTATTCATCCACCTTTCAGAATGGGAGGTAGACAAAAGGGTCGAAGAGTCACAAATAATTCGGAAGTGCTGAGGAAGACATAGAAAGGGTTGTAATGTGATGGAAGAAAAAATATATGATACCGGAACGAAATAAGCATGCATCAAGAAAGGTATGTAATAGGAAGAAAAATGACCGACATATCCTATGAGGGTGGAATTCGGGCTATTATAAAAATAAGATGCTGGGTCTCTAAAAATTTTATTCTTGGGCAAAACTCATTTCAGATTACTTACTTTCAGATTATAAAGTGCATTATACCAAATACAGCTATTAAATACGACCATCTAACTTTGCTAGGGGAATATGAAGGTACTTAGAAAACCGTAATTTTTCATAATTATATTTATAGGTATGCACTATCTCGTAACATACACGGTTTTAGAGTATAATAAGGTACCACACCATTTAAATAAGTAAGGTGCTTCTAGATAAGGAAATGTTGATAATTAAAATTAGTAAAATACCACTGTATAGTTGTATATCATTTTAAGAATACTGGTCATGCATGCCATACTGCGACAACATATGAACTAAACAGAATACATTTTAAATCGATATAAATAACTATCGTAGGGTAGATTAAAAAATAAATTTGGGTGTAAAGGATCAAACAAACTACATGACATTAGATAAGGTAAGTTATGATGCATGAATTCAGATAATATTTGGATGAAGGCAATCAAATTAGCTAAGGAAACTGGACTGAGGAGGAGGCGAGTCTTAAAGATGTCCACCAAATGGTTTTTAATTGCACTATTTCCCATACGCAGTACTTTTACTTATCGATGACACTAAATGTAAAAATTTTTAGCTTATAAGTCAAAAAAAATTTTACTATCACACAAAAGGTTAAGATTTAAAGTTCCCGTTGCAAATTAAAAACTTAAGCTCATTTTACGTCTATGAGAATTGTTACTTAAAAAAATATTACAACATACGACTCACGTTGAATGTTCATCTACGAGTGCAACAAAACCAGATTTTTGTACTTTCCCCCTACTTGTTTTGATATTCAGGTGGAAGCCCATCTGAAGTGGGTCTAACAAAATCTCAAGACGAAACCCTGATGTTTTCTATGATAAATGATCTACTCCAACGCTGAAAGCATACATACCTTAAAAGATATACTCTTATACTTTATGTGAAACCTTAACGTGACAAGCGCATCATCATAACAGGACCGATAAAAAAAACCTCCCAAATGAATGCCCTCCAAAAGTGTAGGCAATAAAGCAGTCCCGCGAGCGTTGAAATCGCCGCCAAGTGGATGTTTCACGCCTAGCATGTTAAATGTCACAGAGATAAATCACACCGAATCATTCACATTGCTATCCGCTCTCATGAGGACATGTACGATTAACATACGCTTCGAAACACTTCCGGAAGAGGAAGACAAAGAGGAATCAAAAATCAATCAAATGATGGCTTCACGTCTTAGCCCTCAGTGAACTGGTACCAGAATAGGACGAAATTTCCTGGCTGCACCGTGCCGTTTGGAAATGTTAACATGAAAGATATCAATATTTCCACAGAAATGACAAATCGCTAATGGAAGCTCTTTCGTGCAGCATTAATCGGCATCCTAACACCTGCCTACCTTCATCTTTAATTACTTCCCACGGGTAATCGATTTAGGATGAAGAAAATTACGGTACACACCCGATAAATGAAAATTGAAATTGAGCGCTTTCTCGATGAAAAATATGGATTCGCCTATAAAGTTTCACATCCCACGAAATGACTCCCATATTCCCAAAATATTTTCGCTCCCGCCACTCCATTTATATGCAGTAACGTGAGCAAAGGTCAAACAAAATTTATCTGCCCTTCACATCAATAAGCGGTAGGAAAAAGCTTACGAGTAGACATCTGAAAGAGCATCCCATATAAAAAAAGCTCCCAATACACTTCCACGATCAACTTGAGGATAGGTTTTCTTTTTATTTTTTTACGGTTACCAGCACTGTCCGTCCTCATGGTCCTTGCTCGGCGGATTGGCGGGAAAAAAAGGAGCATCTCCTATTTCCTCCTCGGCCTTTTCCCTTAGGGGATAAGGGGATGGGACGAGAATAGCAGGGAAGGGAGAAGGCAGGGGGGGAAGGGCACGTAGGAGTTGGCTGTCGGTTGTAGTGAAAACGAGAGAAAATGGTGCTTGTCCAGAGGGGCGGGGGCAATGGAAGGAAGAACCCCAACCTCAGGGCAGGTTGGGGTACCTCAGGGAAGGTACCCCAACGCTCTAGCGGGGATTCTAAGGGGTGGGCTGAAAAGAACATGGTTCCCGCAGGGAAGCGGATGAAGAACGGGAGGGATGGGAGACCTGGAAAAGGGGATATCTGAGGAGAAAGAGGTGCTATGCACAAGGATACTAAGGGTACGAAATAATTGATGGGTGTAAAAACGGAAAAATATGTAGCAATGAATTTCTGTGAAAATGCATACTAGTTCTTCTCCGAAGTCTTAACAATATCAACATAGCTGGTTACTATGACGAGTGCCATCATCAGTGGTACGCGAGGTGCTGTTTCGGTGGTACGCGACGGGGAGGTTAGGAAAGATTTTAAAACAAGTCTAGAGCCTACCAACTTGTGGCAGTTACGCCAACTACGAGACTTCAAATTTTGGACCACGGAAAAATTATCAAAACTCAACCTGATTTCAAGGAATTAGTTTCAAAGATGCAAGATCGATTATCCCATTGATAATAAATTCTATCCTATATCAATTTTGACATTTTAGAGTATCTGTAGTGATATGGCATAACTAACTATGGTATAGTTGAGAATCGTAAAATCATTTCTTCACCGCAATAATTCATTAGTACATTTTTTTCCTCCTCAAATTAAATTTTGTAATTTGTTACTACTGATGATTGTTGGAACTATTAGAACAGGGAAAGTATTTCTTTACATGAAATTAAGGTTAGGAAATACTGCGTTAGCTTGTTATACAAATGATTTCAGGAAAGGAAGAAAGAGCGGGGAGACACTATATGTCAATATCTATTTATTCTTAGCAAAAGACACCAAGAGGTTCACACAGTTGTTGGACGGAGAACATAAGTTGAAGTTCTCCCTACACGACACATTTGCAGGGATCGGAACAATGCTGAAGAAAATCCGCCACCAACGAGACTCGAAACCGGATCCTAAGAAACCATTAGAGTTAACCACCTATTAAAACTGACCAAAACAATTACTTAGATAAAATAGACTACGTCAAAATGTGCAACAATGAATTTCTGTAAAAATACTAGTACTTCTCCGAGGTCCTAAAAATATCAACTAAGTTGGTTACAAAAGGTCTCACCGTCACTCAGGGGATATCTTGGAGGAAATATAGGGACGTGGGTAATATGAACCAAAGCTAATAGAAAATTTGGATTTATTGAAAGGGCATTGGGGAAATATGATGAAAGTGACAAAGAGCGAAGTTATCTTCCATTTTTTTTATGCGTCAATAAGACTAACCTGCTAAAAGATGCAACCCTTACTAAGCACATTTATTTTCTCAAGTAGATCGAGTGAAGTTTATAAATGCTAGATTTTTATAAGGTCATTATTAAACAAATTAATGCTGCTGGATTGTTAAAAGAGCTAAGATGGGAATCACTCACAGAAAGTTAAAATAACCTTAGTCTCTTCCGTTAATTTAAAGCAGATCTCTTTTTTGAAACTGTTATAATAATTCTTCGTTAAGAAGGATTATAAATATGAGATCAGGCATATAGGTTGTGCAACGAACAGGTACTATGTAATTACTACGCGCATAATGAGAGGCGAGAATAGTAGTAGTCTTTAAAGGAGGAATGGGGGTATTTTTTAAAACTAGCTGCCTATATTTTTCGCCCTTTTTTGCCCATTCTATGCAACTCTTATTGATAATATTCGATACTGGCGCCTGTCTTACATTCATGGAGTACTATTTTTTTCAAAAACCCCAATTACTTTCATAGCATGAGTTTATCTAACGATTCCTCGCATTTTAGCCATTCTAAAAATGTACATATGGGGGGATTCCTGAGGCGGAATCACTCACTCCCTGCCCCATAAATTATATGGTTCCAGGATACCCAGTTGATGCAGATGCTCAGAGTACAAGGATAGAATGAAGACAGAGAGTGAGGTGACCGAGTTAGTGAGCAAAAAGACAGGATCCCGGATCTTTTACAGAGATGTTTGGATAGACAACTCTAACCTTTCCTTACACCTCAATCCTCCTCTCTCTGCTCCCTTCGCAGACGCACATATATAAACGTCTGCCTGCATCCCTCCCGCGCAACAACCCAAAACCAACGCCCCCCCNTTCCTGGACCAAATAAACACAAAGGCCACCCCGTGCCTCCCAAGCCACTGGTCTCGGCTCCTCCCGAACCATCATCTTCCAACCCCGCCCTCCAGCAAACCCTAAACGCTCGCCACTTCCCGCTCTGAAAAGGGACCAGCCCACCCGCTGCTCCGATCTAAAAAGCGTAGCAATGGAAACGGAGCTCTCCATAGACGGTGCCTGCCCTCCCTTCCACATCCTTTATTTAACTATCTCACCCGTCCCCTCCGTTCTCAGGGCAACGTGACCTTCCGTCGTCGGTGGGTGAGTGAATGAGAGGAGAGACTAGGTTGAATGTAATACTGAGATGGGATGATGGGGAAGAGGACCCTTTCTTTTTTTATCGGCTCAGAGAACCGAAGGGGGTTGGGGAATGGAGAGACGAGTTCTCACAACAATGTTACAGAGTGAGATATCCTCCTCCCACATCTGTCACCATCTGCATTCATGGACGACTCTGTCGAGGAAGCTCAAATTTCGGCTCACCCTAAGTTCTCGAAAAGCACAGGGCTTTGGGCTCTCGGAATAGAGACCATTCTGTTCCGCTGGGAATTAAATTAGTTTCCGCCCACTAATCGTCTCGGAAGAAAAAAAAACGGCGAGGGATCTAATTTGAACGGGAGCGGGTAATCACCGTTTTCAAGAGGTAATATAATACCGAATTCTTTTAATTAACTTCTCCAAAATTTAAAAACAGAAATTAGACTTGCCATATTTTAAACAAAAAATAAATAACAATTTCGTAAAAATATATCACAGTCTTTAGCCTAGTATCCTAGTAGTTTTAAGCTGGTGACCTGAGGGCCTCACGTTTCAAATCATGTTATACCCCGGACAATATCAGCTGTGATCAGAAGATGCTTCCCAAAGCTACAAATCAATTTATTAGTCCTTTTGTAAGTATAACGTAACACAAACCTTAAATCACAATTCGAGCTAAATCTATAAACGTGATACATGAGGCAACAAAGTTTTATTTTAACACGCCTAAGCGAGTGGCATGAAAATTGAAAATAAATTTAAGAAACGGGTCCTAGTCTCTGTGATTCCCTGGATAGCACGTAGTTTTGGGAAGTCGCTCTACTCCAGTCAGTGAGATTTTCAAGCACCTGAAAGGTGAATTTAAAAAATAGTAGGATTGCAAATCCATCCAATTTTGGAATTATTAGTTTGGAAAGGGTGCCTCAAGTTTCTTTTAAGAATTATTGAGCGTCTAGAAGTTCCTTTTGCAAAATAAATTCACGAACTGTTTGAATAATACAAACAACGAGGCATACCTCTTCAGTCAATGGATATTTCCACAGCCTTTAGAATGCATAAAAATAGGTAAGCAGATGGATTTCCGCAATCATCATAATGGATAGAAAAATCAATGAGTCGCCTGTCAATTCATGCCAGCAAAAGAGAATTCACCGCTGGACGGTTCGATCAGGAATAAAGAAAGTGCCCTCTCTATGGAAAGCGTCACATACCTATGGCCGCAGAAAATTTTTGGGATACCGGAGCAACAAGCGAGATCGTTTTGGCATTGAAAGAGGTTTGGGAGAGAAGCTAAGGGACTTCAGTATTTTATTCATTCCATCATTTTTCTCGCACCGCAGAATTGTTTGAAAGGCTATTTCACAAGATTTGTGAACAACAAGTGCCCCGAAGTTCGCAAACACTGACCTCGACGGTTCATGGGCTGATGAGTAACGCGCACATAATAACTCTGTTCATCCCCTCCCTGCGCCTCTTTCTCATTTCTCTCTCGTCTCCTCGTCGTAAACACTCCCTGTTTGCTGTAAAGTGAAATTTACTCCAAGGGGAAAGTGTTTGGGTCCAAATTATCCCTCTTTTCGCCCGTTATTTACCGCGGCACCGCGTGAATCCTAAGCAGCCACTCGCACCACCTCACACACTGCATTAAAGTGACATTGCCCTATTTTCTCATACTATCTCACGCAAGAGGTGACAAAGGTTTCGATCGCTATGCAGTGTCTAACTCTTTGTTTGACTCGCGCAGGTCTTTATTACATTCAAGCCAGACATGCCTAATTTGCCTAATTTGTTGGTTATAAGGTGAGCATTTCCCATTGCTACCATTTTAACTTCTGTAATTTATACACAAATAGCATTGAAAATGTATAGTATTTAAAATAGTAGCGATAGTAAAATTTGTTCAGTTAGGAACATTTCAAAAATCTATTTCTCTGCGTGAATCGCTACTGAAAAGTTCATCAAATTCGGTAGTTATTTGCGATGATGCAAGGTAAAGACTATCAATAAATGAAATTTTTGAGGAGTTAGAACTAATATAAAAATCAGGTGATCAAATAATCTAAGATTGAATAGGTAATGATTATTCCCTTCATTTCTAAAGGAATATTCGAATTCCACCGTTATGCGCCCATACCACTTTTCCTACAAGTTATGTATTCTTTCTTCGCGAAATTAAATAAGCTTATCAAGGCCCTTATTAGTCTACATACGCAAAGTAACTGCGTAATTCTATTCAGATATGAGCGCCACAGACCAAATGAAAAAGTAAATTCACCTTTATCTACATCCATATGGTACTGGGCATGACATCGCTAGGATGTATGGCAAGGGCTGTTTCCACTACAGCCATACATTCATAGTGTGCATTACATATTACTTTATATATATATATATATA
>LYUA01000029.1:826448-839170 GCA_002093875.1 Calopteryx splendens | reverse complement strand
AAAGGAACTGGTCACCCTACCCTGATGTGTGAATTTCACATGCCGTTGGGCGCAGTGTTGGTTGAGCTCTACACTCACCTACCAAACCGACCTTCGGGTTGATTACTGCGATTGATCATTTCAGCATTGTTCTAAACTAAATCATAAAGACCCTATGGTCATCACATTGTGACTGAATCTATGTTTATATTGCCTTTTTCAATATTAGTCTCTTTCTGATTGAATTACATTTTCATGCACACATAAAACCTCGTAATTGGAATAGTTCTTCAGCCTCCAATACTGCTAATCATATTTCTCGGCACACACTTTCGCCATGAACCATATTAAATGGGCATTCATTCCATTTTTCTCCGCATTTCGGGGGGCGTTTAAAATTCAATTTTGAGATTCTCTTTTGCATGCATGATATTGGAGCATGTGCTGCATTACAACTGAATAATAGGTACCTCACGTTACAGTTGACTTAATGTTACAGAAAAACTAGCAACTTAATTTATGCGTTACTGAATGGTTATGCAACGAGATTCATTTAAACAAGAAGACATTTTGGAGTGAACGTAGTTCTATTTTCCTCAAGTCATTTACTGGAGTAAGTACATCCAGATTAGTACGAATATATAAGATAAATATGATTTTAACATCACACTCTCTAATCTCCTCAAAGGAATCTCCCCCCCCCCATAATCCACAGTGTTAAAAAAATTATGTTTGGAAAATCGACCTATATGGTGTCGCCGCGCTATTTTTCTCCTCATATTTCATCTGTAAAAGATGTCCATCTCTTTTAAGAATCGCATTGAGATGGAGCGGAATTTTTGTCAGCATCTGCCATCCTAAAAGCACATTCTTTAGAATTGCTGATTGTCCATTTCCTTTCAAGTTTGAATATATTTCCAAAAACAAAATAACTTTCATATACAATTTGCTAAATTAATGGGGTTCTCCCCGGGACAGTTACGCTGTTTACCTAGCGAATTCCGTTCCAAAGGTTCATTATGAAAATCCAAACTTTCTCACCGAGAAATATCCCGCCGGGCCTCAATAGTTTCCCACTTGGGGCGGGGAGAGAAGTGCGTGGAGAAAGGTTGATAAGTTCTCTTCAACCGGAAGGAATGTCCCTTCTCCATAAGAGACTACATCAATTATCCACTGGACCTCTCGGCGCAAGCACCGCGCGTGCATCGTCGCCCTTGCCAAAAATTCTCTCCACGCGAGCGGAAGAATTCGCTCCTTTTAAGTGCACGTGCACGAATGCGTATAAGGCAAGCACAAAGGATTCCTCACCACTTCTTCGAGCCAATAGCGGAACCAATATGGCGCCGCCGAGACGCATGCGCTGGAAGTTTTGACGAATCGATGTCAAAGACGAGTACGCTCGAGATACGCGCTCTCGCATCCCGCAAAAACGCCCGTGTGGACCGACAAGTTCGCTCGGTTTGTTTATTTGAATCAATTTAATCCACCATTTGAAAGTCAAATAAGGATATGGAGGGGGGGTTCGAGTATTGTTGACTCGTCGGGGTCATTTCAACAAACGTTCACCATTAAACTGCGCTACTTGTTTCTATAACTACAAAAACTGGTAGGAAATTTGTGGAATCTGGGGGTCCACGGCATTTTTATTACGTTAAAATCACCGTCATGGTGTCTCATGAGTTGTAATCAATCGCCTACAAAGTGTAGAGTGTGGATAATTATATTTGTAGCCCTGCTCTTATTCGAGTCGCTCTAATTGCTGTTTTGTTCAATGAATGGAATGCCTCATTATTCATGCGAAATAAAAATCCCGAGCATAGTATAAGGAAATAACAAACCAAAATATATCATAAAGATATGAGTGTTTAATATTTCACCCATTGTTGCTATTGGAGTCAATTCTTAATTAAACAAACAAGATTTGAAAACACACCGCTCTAACCTTTCCATTTCTTGTTCAGTAACAGTTCAATCACAATCCATTTTCCACTGTAATTAACAGAAAGTCACATATTCTTGAATAAAAAAGTCACGTTCATTTATTGCTAACAATCTTCTGAGAGATGCTCAGAACATATTCTAAACCCATTAAGGTTAAGTGAGATCATAAATATTAGATCAGACTGAGACTATGGAACGGACTGATTTAAAATGTCATATCTTCCCCGAACAATAAGGAACTGGAATAACTTTCGTCGAGGGGTAATTCAATATGGCAGATAGCCCAGTTTGTGCAAACTTATTTCTCTATTGCATCATAGCCACACAGCAGTCCATCTCGAATAAGTGGAGTTATAGTTAACATGTACGTAGGCACTGTATTCCATGTAAAGCTGTGTTCGTAACTCTCGTTATTTTCACATTTTGGGTTATATAAATTCATTACTAGTCACTAAATTTTAAGTCAACGTAAATTAGATGCAGAGTCATTGCGAAATCATACTACTAAAATCAAATCACTCCCTTGCGATGGATTTCAATGTACCATGTAGATATACGTAGACGAAGGATTTTTTTTGTAAGATTTTTTCCACCATGCTTAAATTACTAGAAATTAACTTGCATCTAAATACATGGTACACTGCAAGATACTAATAGGGTCTATGGCGCGGGGTGATTTTACATCAGTCAGGCACTATCTACGCTCGTATAATACATATTATATAAAGGTCTTAAACCAACTGAGAATTGGTGCAATTCAAAAGTTGAAAAAATTCTTTCACGAACTTTACTTTCACTACATTATCCAAGTTTCTAAACCTATCTACGAAAACGCTCACTGCCAGAGAAATAACATCGGATCTGAAAATAGGTACTCTCAATTTCTCAATCGGATAACTGAGCGAGCAAACATTATGGCATCAACGATGCGGCTACAAGCCCAAGAGGATCACTTAAACCTAAGCCCTAAGAACGACAACGATCTTCAAAGAGAATTTTATCGCCGCCCTTCAGAGGGAAATAGATTAAGGCGGGTCGATCGGTTATCACCGAACAAGGTCCCCTAAAGGAGAAACACAAGAGAGAGTCATCTCATCAACTAGCCAGCCACTCGACCGTCCAGCGACCCCATTTCAACGCTCATGGCTCACATCCAGGAAATTTACGGCAAAAGGGGCCGTCGCCATCTCTTCCATTTCCATTCTGGACGCGACGGCGGCGGGAATCGAACCCAAATCCCTGATGAAAGTAAAAGCTTTGGGAAAGGATAGAAAGTCGGAGGAAGCAATCTTTCTTAACGTGAGGGAAACTTTCTGGGCGAAATCAGAAAACTTCATTGCCTACAGCTATTGCACATTTCCAATTTAGGCACGACCGATGGTTTATCTAAGAAGTGAAATTACAACCATAATAAAAACAATAATTTTTAACATCAAATATAATTTTTGGTGGCATAAAGTTCATTCAAATAGTACTCGTACATGAAAAGCATTTTCTCTCTCTCTCTGACCCAACGAGTTGTACTAAGGCTGACAAATCTGTTTTCAAAAGAATTCAGTTGTTTGCTGTTATTTCTTGAAAAAAATATATTTTTTATGAATATTTTCGATAAAATAATAAATCTAAATTTTAAATTCAAATAATTTAATATCACTGAAGTTATTATTCATCGGTCTCGGTATATTCCATAGGTCCATAACATCTCGGAAAAAAATACTCGTACATAGGTATACTCGGAATAAACTACCTCAGTATATCAGCGCCGTTCACTGTCGCTCGAACTACAGCGTGTTTATAAATATTAAAAAATTCAACTGTTTTTAAAATTTTTAAAAGGTAACTGAATAGTAATCACACTGAATTCCTCCATTCCAGTGAATGAAAAAAAATTCCACCTTGATATCTATAACACTCATTTTTCGTAAGAAAAACTGCCAGCATATCACACAATTATTAACTTATAGTCTATTATCTGCAGGTATTACGGCGAACTCAAAAAACTCATAATTAAATCATTCTTGGGTAAGAATTTTAATGACTCAGACTGTGTTAGCATCGGTGACAGTGCTAACTCCGCGCAATGCTCTCTCTATAACCTCCGGCTGAAACAACGCTCTGCATAAATCAACTTCACATTCTCGCATCACGATTAAGCATCTTCATTATGAATGGCAATGAGGACATATTACGTGAGCTTTGTTAGTGATGACAAGACCAAGATAAATTTATGGACCACTCATCTGGTTGCTGCATCTAGCAAGTGAGGGTACCCAATTACGATTCCAATTGGACTATAAAGTAAAATACCAACACATGATAAATTCTGAAAGTTATTTTCGTTAAAGGGGAAATGTATTGGCACACCTTTCTACCGGATTGCATCAAGGAATTCACCGCGCTCACGTCCGACAATGTCGCAGAACCCTAAGTAATGCGAGCTCTTTTCCCACTATGGCGTGGGAAACGTTCCGTAGATACCAACCAATAGTTAAACCATTCGCGCTATTACTATCTTGAGTGCTGTTTTCAAAAGGTTACCCAGGATTTTGAACAAAGAAATAAGCGTCATTCGCTACTAATTTTACGCTAAGAAAAAGCATACATATAAGCCTACAAATCATATAATCTTCCCCCTTGTGTTTCCCTAAAATAAAAAATCATTGGAAACGTTTTAGCAAGTATTATAACCTTGAGGATCAATAAATATAACGCTAATTTCACCTTGGAAAAACGAATCAGCCTAATTTTATTACTCCTGAACTAGTAAATTAGGAATGCTGAGACCAATAACCTCCAAACCAAAATACCTCCTTGATTATTAAGATACTATCGCATGCAAAATCCAGAATCACATGGCTTATCATACTTTAGTTTCAAAGTTATCCAAAAATATACGGGGATATAGTATCGAGTTTTATGATAGCGCTAAAGATGTAAAATACTTTCATGCTGGAAACATTTATTCCTTTTTTCGAAGAGATCCTGTCGTTTTAAGTGTAAAACGGAGAGAGGACTAAGATTCCCACTTGTCACCCTTCAGTTTTCAACTTATAAGCTGGCCAATAGAATGCCTTCATCCTTAAGAAGAGAGAAAATATGGGAAACTTCTCAAGCATGAGAGATTAGAGAAAAATAAACGAAAGTCGACAACTTCAACATCCAGAAATGGATAATATAGCCTCAGCGTAAAGGAGCGATGCAGTGACGGCGGAAGCTCCACAGAGGCAAAACTCCCAGGGACAGAAATTGTCATTTTCGGTCGGGAAGGGGGAGGAGGGAGATGATGCTACAATAAAATAAATAAATCTTGTTCACGCACAGTTTCATTTCCATTTAAACATTGTCTTCGTCTATTATACTCCAATTATCACCGGTAGACTTGATCGCAGAGGAGTTTAATTCCATTGTATTCGTGAATACAAATGATCTGTGAAGATTTAAGTACCATCTTTAATTATCATGACCTGTTTGAAATAAGCGTCCCAGACTACGAAATAAGCAAGACATGTGATCTGTGAAGATTTAATTACCATCTATAATTATCATGATCTGTTTGAAATAAGCGTCCCAGATTACACAATAAGCAAGACAGAGGTTAGACTCACCTCGGAAGTCAGATAGACGTAAATATTTTTTAATGATATGTAAATTTCATTTATTAAATGGTGAATAGTCAGATTGTTTCCCTGGTTGATTTTCAAAATCATTATCCAAAACATTTATTAAAATATAACGCAGATTAGATACCTACAACCCATCGCATAGAAACACATGCAGACACAAAGGTTTAAGTTCCATGGGAAACGAAATGGTTCAATTTTCAACCATTCTTATGAAATATCATCCTAACGAATTCTTTTAGAGGCCAAGGTGAGTTTCTCAGAGTTCATTAAGGTGATTGGTCATTTTTTTATAAATTGGAAAAAATTAATACAGCACTGTAAATGTTAAAAAGGGCTCGTTAGAGACCTCACCTAGATACCTATATAGTCTTTTCTCTGATAAAATGAATATTCAAGGCACCCTAACCTGAAACTCGGTAAATTTATTCTTAGGCCTCCCTAACCGACTCCAAATCCCATCAGAAGAAACGCCCGCCATTGAAACAATTCCCTTAAATTGAATCCGGTGGGCGGGCGAAGAGGGAGGTGGTCCTGGCTTAATAAAACTTAAAGGATCATCTTAGAATCTGCAAACCAAATTCACGATCATGGTGTCGCTAAATCAACGCTCAGCATTATAATATGGGGCAAATGATTTGGAAGAGGAGGAAAGAAAACAGTCAGAAGGAAGGGAAACGCCGCAATGAAATAAAAGCAGATCGAACTTTGTTTCGCGCCGTCGGCATTTTTTTCTCTCCGTCAGATTGGTACCCCTGCGCGTCCTAGTCAGGGGTCACTCCACCCCTCTCCACACCCACAGTTTTCCGGCCACGGATCGATGTCTCGCTCCAGTCCGCTCCCGCTTTCGTCCGCAGCACAGGAATCGGCGCTCAATCTGCTTCCTTCCCTCCTTACAAGGTCCCCCCCACCCCTTTCCACGTTTCACATGTTTGCCAACGTGGGAAAAATTTGTTGCGATTCAAAACGCACGCTTTCCACCACCGACGGAGCACCCCCTCCAACAGAAAAAGAACAAAACAAATTCCCAACGTGGCGTAACCAGAAAATAATTTCGTGGGAGTCAATGATGACTCTTCATAGCCAACTGATGAATTCATTTCTCCCGTACCAAAGCTTTAATGATTTCTTTTTTTAACCATAGGATTTATTGGTGCTACGTTTTAGTTGATATTTTCTAAGAGCAAATGAAAATTTCACTCGGCATGAAATCATCATTAGCACTGAACTAAGTGAACTATTCATGTGGGATTAAAATTTCGCGGGAGGGAAGGGATGGCTGCATAGCCTAATCAGCCCCCCTCCTAGCCACGCCACTCACACGCAGGACTAGCAAAGACAGGCACTCCTGTCTAACTGCGAGCGCGCTGGTTTAATGTGGCGGTTAATTAATAGGATGACTATAACTGGGACGCCTGAACCAGCAAACAACAACAACGACATAGCGGGCGAACATAATCCTCCCTCTAGCGACACAATGAGTCGAATGCCTCTGTTTGTTTCCTCAAAAGTTCATCATTTGTACGTGCTACACACCCGCTCCCGACGCACTCTCGGACAAATCAGGCGTATGCATGGTGTTAGGATGCATGAATAAGCGCATAAATGAGGTCAGTCGCCCATATCGAGTCCACGACGCAACGGTTTGTAAATGAACGACGGCTCCCACGGGCGGTTTTTGCCAAACTTTCATATACCCACTCCAAATTACGACAGTGGCGAGTCCCGAGTGCAAACAAACGAACGGTGGAGAGAGGGACGGACGGCGGAAGTAAATTTCCTCGTTCCCGTCATATTTTTTTCCCTCGATGGAAGAGGAAGAGAGATCGCTAACGGTACATGAGAGGATTAAGTGCTCCACCCTGCTGCCTCCCTGAACGTAGGCATTTATCGATTCCCGAATAGTTGCATAGTGCGCTCATCTTTTATTCTTTCTTTTTTTATTTCTTACTGCGGCTGCGACGAGACTGCCGATGTCCTCTCGAAGATCGATAGTAGTGCATCGATTTTTGCCAACGCTCACAAATAGAAAAGTTTGAGGATGAGGTTCAATGACCTCGTTATAAACCAGGTGCGGGAGAAGATCGAGCAAAAAATAATTTCTCTCCGGATATACGTTTATATTTTGGTCTCAAGGTTATTTATCGCTTTCTAATTGATTTTTTTTCACTTTTTCTGGAAAATTTCTGTCGGAGTCTACAGAGAAGATAAAATGCTTCAGGAAAGTATTTTCGTACGAATTGTGTAAATCCGTGGATGAAAATATGAACCCCTCCAAAAATACGATTGCATGTTTTAAAGTAGACTAACTCTCTGTTACCCAGGTGAATGTATTTCTTGTGTAATTTAAACCAATCTTATGTCTTTTTCGTGAAGCTGCTTTAATTTTTTTAATTTTTCCCTAGTTGTAGACATCAATGGCATTTTGTTTTTCTTCAAAGTTATCATTTTAACATTACTAGTGACCTATCATTATGGAATGATATAAGATCACCTAAGTTTTTAATGCGCCTGCTGTATCTCTATTATTGGTTATATTGTTGTCACGAATGGTTCGAGGAAAGAATGAATTTTTAAACCTATCAGGAAAGACGTCTATTTCTACTATTTTGTCCGGGTGGTCCGAACTTCCATGTAGATTGGCGTCCTAATAATTTTCTTTATATCTGAAGGAAAGTCGAGCAGCATGTATCCATCAAAAAGCCGAAGCCTCGCTTACGCTCTTCGCAATATACCTATAGACTCCCATTCTAAGGATGACCCTATTACACCCACTAACCTTCTTGTCGTAGCAGTTTTCCACAAATCACGCGTTCCGTTTCTGCACTCTTTCCAATTCCGTTATCAACCCCTTCTCAGATGGATCCCAAATACTTCCCGAGGAGTCCAAATGTGGTCTAACCAACGCAAGATAACATCTCTCCGTTAATCTCTCGTTGCACCCTCTAACTTACGAATCCAAGGTTCATCAACGCGGACCCTCTTGTATCTCGTACCTGTGTGTGTGCTCCATTTAATAATTGAGGTAAAAATGACTCCCAGGGGCTAAACTTGCTCCGACCGTCTCAACTCAAATCTGTCTGTACTATAAGTAAAGTCAAGTTTACCGTGTCTGTTATTCCAAAGGTTTATTACATTATAATTCCCAGGCCAGGTTGAATTCTAACTCTCATTCCTTACACCAATCAGTAATTATATCTTAATCGTATGAGAGTTAGTCATTACCTTGTGGGGTCTATTTATCTCTATACATCATGGTGTCATCTGCGACTAATCTAATTTTGTTGCTGACGCGTGCGGTTATATCATTGATATAAGTAAGGAAGAGTAGAGGTCCTATAACACTTCTTTGTGGTACGCCGGATGTAACTTCTGCCTCTTCTAAGCTCTTACCGTCAATGACTACCTTTTGCTTACGTTGAGATAGGAAACTTCAATCCAGCGAATTACTTTTTCATTTAAACCATATTATTCACGATTGTGAATTATTTTAAAAGATAACATTACATAAGAGCACGCAGGTGAAATGAAACCCTAATGAACGAAAACATTTTAAATAATACAAAACATAAGAATTAATTACTTTAGAACGATATCAAAATACCAGTTGAAAATCAAACACACCATTTCACTCACGTTCATTAATTGCTTCGATAAATAGTCCGCAACATATGCCACTCCCCTTACTTTTATTATAGCGAATCGAAGTGTTATTTGCAGTTTATCTTCAGTTAGTTTTTACCAAGCAATATAATAAACAAAATATACTATTGTTGTCAACTTTATGGCGAGCTGAGGTTTATAAGAAGTGTATGCAAAAGTACTTAAAATAAATATCAATACCATGGTGGATGTCGTGCCGACTTCGAACGCGTAATGTTAAGCCCTTATTATCCTCTCCGAATGGAATGACAGAATCGGCTGTGTAAACCCGTTTATTTTTACCCTTAGCGGAAATTACCATCTTAATGGAAATAAACAACATATAACAACTTCCCTTCATAGCGGAAATAACTATTTACAAGTAAGGAATGGAATGTAGAAGGCAACACCTGACAATATAAAGAAATACAATATACTGGTCGAGAGTATGCCAACACGACAACGTAACAAATAAATATATAATTTTTTCTTGTAATTGCTTGTAACAACTTAATTTATGAGAAAAACATAACATCTTGCTTTCAAAGCGGATATTTTAAAATAATCATCGCATAACATAAAGAGAAAAAGGAAATATATATCAGGAAAATAAATCAGGAATTATACCTACCACTCCTACGGAATTATTGACTTCCAGAGGAGCGAGTAAAAAGCTCCATTTAATAAATATTTTAAGAGAAAAAGATTTAATAAGGCCACAGTTAGTTCTTAAACTGTATAATAAAAAACTTGGTGGCTTTAATTAATCATTATCAAAGCATTATTGAATTAAATTCGTGAGCTTTACTTCATGGCGCCAAATCGCGCAATCAACTTTTCTCATACCAATTGATGCAACAATATTAAGATATTACTGAACACAATCCACCTATTTTCAACAGTTATCCTTTCTTATTAATTTAGGCGTCTCTTGGAAGAGAATTGTTATACTTTATTATAGACTAGCTAAAATACCCGTTGAAATTCAACGGGGGATAATATGATGTATATTTTCAAATTAATTAATTTTTCATATTTGCGAAATTGCAATTTGTTTATTGCACAGATTATGCTCATGCAGTGGACCTCGATACCCGATGATGGAGTTACCGAAAAATATATCATTTATTTTACTCCTTGACTCATTTGGGTATAGTGGCATAACCGTATATTTTTCCCTCGTATTCTCAGTAAGGGAGTGTATGTTTGGGAGGTTATCGTTAAATTCCGTAAATTACATATAGTTTTACTTCTGGGAGCTGGAAATATTTTCCCTAGTGAATAATTCACAACCATTCTACAACATTTTTATTAGGATTTGAATGTATTCCCGCACTGAAATCCATCTTACATGCACCATTCTCTCCTACCTAATTTCAAGTACCCAATTTATCTCTCCCCTAAATCTATTGCTTAATAATTTATTTATGGATGGTCATGGCTCCAACAACGGCTTTGGTTGCCATTGGAATTTTTATCGAAGACGTGAAATTATACTAAAAATTGATATATTTTAACAAATTTTTCACGATTTTGAATCGAAAATAATATTCGATGATTTAAATAAGAATTTCAACTTAATGCCCTTTATTATGGTTTTTGTCTCGACTTTGTACGATCATTATTTATAATTGAATTTTGCAGTAGAAATAACTAAAATCCATTATACCTGATTTTGGAAGATGTATTAGTTATGGGAATAATGCGTACGTTTGTAATGAAAAACATTATCTTTACCAAGACTAAAATGCAGCAAAATGGAATCATCCACTCTACGCGGTAGAAGCTGCATAAGCCGTACTATTCCATCCCTCGACAACAATAACAAAAATACTATCGACACAATTAACCGCCATTAACTAAACTTAAAAATAAGAGGAATAAAGTTTTTACAGTTTTTTTGCTGTAGCAACCAAACTGTATTGCATGGCAAAACGCTTAATCCGCTGAATTTCCTATGATGGGTCCGGGAATATACAAGCTCTCGTATCTCGTATACGAGTACTCGTACCTACCTCAATATTGAGAGTTAGGAGCAGAGATATCATGTCCATGTGGGTTTTTAAGATCGATTTAAGATAAGAAGATTTTCAATATCTGTAATAATTTCACTTGTTCACTATATGCAGTTATTTCCCATAGGAAAAAAGTTTTAGTCAACGTGAAATTGCCAATACAAGATCGAATGCAGGCAGGATGTTGTTTTAGAAGCCTGCTGTCGCAGATTTATAAAATTTTAACGATTTTCAGGAAAAAACATCCACTATCTAAGCATAGAAAAGTTACCTCCCACGAAAAATGAACTCATTTGAGCCTGAAGTACTCGAGCTTTGATCAATGACGTTAAAAGATTACGAAAGGCGGCGAAAAAAATGTTTTAGTTTTTGTTGAGTTTGGCTGGTTCAAATTGAACACAAAGACGTGAAATAATCACAGTTGATATAAAATTGAATGATCTTTCGAATGAAAGTAAAATCTTGAAAATATGAACATTTTTATTTTCGGGATGAAAGAGAATTTAATGAAATCGGTAAATAAACACGACGCTCAGTATTATATAGCTAAGAATTTAGCACAAAAGCTACTAGTGAACTTTTTTGAAACCAACAAAAGGAAGAATGGTTCAAAAATTTGTTCTCAAACTAAAAGTGATTGAAATACATTGCTGCGGATTGAATCCTCGTCATTCCACAATTAGCTGTTTCCTGAGAAGTTTTCGTATTTGCTATCATAATGATTTTGTTATCACTCATGCGAAAGCAAAACATTCGCAAACACTCATGTTGGTTCCATATAAAAGTATTGACGTAGGTTTTAAGAGATAATCCCAATAACAAAATCATCGTTTCTCGGATTTTCACTTTGTTAGTTGGCTTGAATAGATATATTTCAAGTTCAAAATCGTGGTGTTGAATATAACTTTGTAACAATTAGCCAAATTTAATTTATAGATAATTAAGGAGCTTTAAGTTAAAAATTTTATCATAATTTTTATCCACGCAAAAGTTACCTCTCAACGAATACCGGATTTGGATTAACTTTTATCTTGATGTCGGCTCTAAGAGATCTCTCGGTGACATTAATTTCGAAGTCTATGAGATATTCTTAGGAAATTTTTCACGAGTATGATTCCAATTTCCATCTTTACCATCTCCCTTGCATTGCTTTACGTCGTCTCCGGAACTCTCTCCCTCTCTCTTCTCACAGGGAATCCGATTAATTTTCAATAGGAAAGTATCGGAATGATATGGGACACTTTTAACCCAATGACTGTTATAGTTAGACTATTCTCTAGAACACGGCGGGCTGTCATTAGTGGTTGAAGGCTCTTTCCATCAAAGGCCGATCAGAGCACGCAAAGGGATTATTATCTTTGCCTCGTTCCTTTAGCGAATCGCTCGTAATCCCGTTTCCCGTCGCTCACACGGTGATACACACACACACGCGCGCGCCCCCACCGTGATCTCCGTGTGCACCCGCCTAGCACATCCCGCCGCGAAACCCTCCTCCACCAACCATCCTGCTACGTACTCCACACCC
>LYUA01000029.1:723105-735725 GCA_002093875.1 Calopteryx splendens | reverse complement strand
CCTTCTTCGCGTGCGAAGACGCCGCTCAGCCGAAGGTAAACTCCTAACTCCAGCAAACAGATTATCGCGCGATCACGAGGGGCCATAAAAAAGGATGGAGTCTTTTGTGGTCGCGCAAACCGGGGGGAACAACAAATAATCCGACACATCAAACGGCAGCTATGGTCACAGGTTCGGTAGCCCTGCGCTCTATCGGGTCTCTTCACACGTACTGCATGTACCCGCGTTCGTGCCCGTAATTTCTCACCAGGCATTTGAGATTTCTTGGAAAGAACGGCTATGAATACGAAAAAGACGAGACCTATGTAGGACGCTATCGTTTTATTTATCAAAGCACTAGGGCGGATCCAATACAGCAACATCCTCCTTCAAGCTGACCAATTATTTCGATGTGTCACGCGTTCCCTGGCTAACGCAAAGTTCGCGACTTAGGATCCCGCCTTAGGCATTGATGAGTTATTGGTACGTAATGGGTTACGCAAGGAATACTCGGGAGAAATTACCTCAACCGTCGGAGTGACCTTAATTAACCTCGTTACCGCCCCTCTTTCGATTGCATCGAAGTAACACTACGGAACAAAAGCAAAGTTGAATTAATTATGCTCCGAGCATACTGCAGTCTCCTTCGATGTAAGAATTAGTTTTTGGTGGTTAAAGCCTAACTTGAAACCATTCACGGTCTAGATTAAAGAAAATATAAAGTAACATCATAGTCTGGCAGATTCTTGAACTTAAAACATCGCACACCAATAGGAATCAAATCGCTGGTTAACATGCAAAACAATAGGAAGAATAATAAAGTTTTGTAGGGTGCTGGTTGAAGTTATATGGATGGCAGGGTGATTTCAAGGTCGGGGGACATGATTGAAAAACTTTATTGTGAAAGTGGCGGTCGCTCGGGAATTTTCTCACGCGCGACATGGAATTGAAAAGGAGACGGTGAGGTCATTGAAATTAGCATTCCGACACTACTCTAGCTAGATCGTGACCGTTTCTCGTGCGGTTTGCCTCCTTCCTGACACACACTTCAAGCAGATTTCGAAGGTATATGACCCATTCCGACTTGGAAGGACAGCCACCCAAAGTTCTTCGCAGTGCCAAGAGATGGAACTCTTTCACAATTGAATCCCTTAAATTCCACACCCTTTAAAACTGGGTTTATATGCTCATGTTCGCTGCGGTAAAAAAAGACGTAGGGAGAGCGCGAAAAGTGATAAAAAAAGGATCCTGAAAAGTATTCAATGTCAGAGAACTGATCTAGGAAGTCTTAAGGTAGAAGGTAACCCTGTGGAAATTCCAGGTCGTAAAATTTAAACTTTACATCTTAATTTGAAACAGCTTTAGGACTTCTTTACCAAGTATTCCGAGTGCCCATGTGACTATTACATTTTTTAAAGCCTATTCCCAAGACAAAAAAGTTAATGAGGATCAAAAATTTCTTGCTAAAAACAAAACTTGCAACATTTTCATAAAACCCTGGGGCTCGCAGGGTGCGAAGTAAATGTAGATGTTTCTGGCATACGACTCTTCCCTTGCACCACATTAGCATTCCGTATTTTCATCTTCCGCGAATTCATAAAATATTGAATTAGGAACAAAAAATTATCTCATAAGAATACCTAATTTCTCGCATCTCTGAACGCTCTGAGCTGGGGTAAACCTTCAGCTGGCAATCGCAGGGGCAGAAAAGACTGTAAGTAAGGGGAGTTCAGTGGCTGGCTGCGCACAGCACAGTTCGCTTATCCGAAACGTACGCATTCATTCGGCGCTAAGTTTCTAAAAAGAGAATTTACTTTTGGAGCTGCAAATGACAGAAAACACAAGCATTTCGAGCATTTGCCCATAAAAATTGATTTTGCATGATTTTCTAACAGATTTACCCTCCACGTATACGTCCTCCCTTCAAAGCTGATCATCACTCACGAGAGTGATGCCTCCTTGACTCTTGACGGTAATAAACAAGATCCGCACAAAATATTCTTTTACGACATTCCGCAATGGAATTTTCTAGTTTCATCTCAATCTCCAATTCTAGATCGGAAACCGACGTCGAAAATTGAAATCGTAAATTCGTAGGATATTTCCTTCCGATAAAAAAAAAGAACGGAAGACTCCCGTTGTACACACAGGAGATTCCCGGGACCTCTATTTGATCTTCCGGTAGCGAGATAGAATTTTCACGGAAGTCGAGGAAGACTGCTCGCCATTAATCTCGTCACAGAGACACACTCCTTTCTAAATTTCCAGGACCAGGCACGCCGAAGGAGAAAAGAATCACCTTAGCCCTTAGGCGGACGTTTCATCCCGCTCAGCGGAGGGAGCAACTCTCGAACGTTCCCATGCAATCACCTAATGCCAGGGGCGAAACAAATTGATCCATTTGAATTTCCCACAGCCAACTTCTGTTTTTGACAAGTTCTTGCCGGTGAGACTGGCAGAAACGAATCCAGACGTAACGCAGATGAGAAGGGGAGTGAGACGGAAGAGAGGAAAGAACGAGGGGAGGGAAACACATCACTGATGTCGCAAAGAATGCTGAGAGCAGAGACAACGCGGGAGAAGAGATGAAATAATTCAATTTGACGGGGGGACCGATGGGAGGAGAAAGGGGTGAAGTGAAAGGGAATGATGGGTGATGAGGAACTGCGTGGGAGGAAAAATTCAAATGAGACCTCGGATGCACGTGGAACAAACAAATACTCGGGAGTAACTCTTTGCGTATCAACCGCTGTTGCATATACATATGCGAAATATTCACAATGTAAAAATCATTCGCCTGAACCGGGACTCGAACCCGGACCCCTCAGCCCTCAAAGGCCGAGTGCTTTACCAGTTAAGCTGCCCAGGCATCCTCTTACACTGTGAGTTTTTGAGAGCTTTATATAGATAGCGCTAATAAGATGTTCTTACAAATTGCCGAGCATAGAATGTTACGAAACAATCGTCCCCGTGCATAAGGCGCCACTGTCCACGAGGATAAAACAACATTTAAACCATTGAGGTGTTTAACCTTTTTCAAGAAACTTCTGTTCTTCAAAAAATATCCCATAACTGAAAAAACTATCAGAATATTTTCAGACGAAGGATATTCAAGTGTGATTCAAATTTCACCGAATGCGGATAATAAAAACGAAATGCCCACACCCAATTCAATATAGGTACTGAGCATCAGAAAAATCCTTGATAGAACATCGGATAACATTTTCACGAAAGAAATAACGAAAGAGAAAGGCGAATGAGTTGGATCATTGGAGAGAGTAAGATAGCACAATTTAAAGCTCAGAGGGAGAAGGAATAAGCTTAATGGAATAGGGAATTGGTAAATGGAGAACGAAAAAGGTTATTTATTGGAGTTGGAATATATAAGAATGAAGTGTAAGAAGAGACAAGACCAACTGAGATATCCCGAATGGACAATCTTTACATTTTTTTTAAATTGACTATTTTTTTTAAATCAATTGCTTCAATCCGGTCCGAATTCGATATTTTCTCATTTAGATTCGATTTCGGCTGTATTCCATTCGATTTCATTACGTTGATTCCGATATTATTGCTTATTACAAACCATTACATTCCGATTAAGTATCAGAGAGGCACATAGGTCCCGGCAACAAGAGGGAACTTAATACAAAGTGACATTATTATAGTCGACTATCAATTCGTAATTTCAGTTAATTCTTTCCGTTTTGCCTACTCTCGAGTTAAACATTAGATATAAAAATCACAGTAATCTACCCTAAGGTCGGTTTGGTAGGGGAGAGTAGAGCTCACCCAGTACTAAGCTCAACGGCGTGTGAAATTCACACATCAGGGAAGGGGGGAGGCAGTTCCTTTCCCTGCTATTAGTTATAACTTGGTTTCATTTTCACGGTATCGACTCGACAAGAAGGGATCTTAGGCGGAAATTCTGTACACGTCAATGTACTCTTTAGAGTTACCATTCATGTTTAGCCGAAAATTCGCAGCAGACACTTAAATGATGAAGACCCAATATTATCATGATTTTCATAAAAATGACCAACGACGAAGACGCGTGGGTTTCCACTCCCAAGGAGCTCATAAGAACGAAAGGAAGGATGAGGTAGACGCAGATAGAAAGAGAATGCGAGAGAGATGGGAAGCAAGCAGAACAAGCAAATGGAAACTTCGATTCTCCAGATAATCACGATGCAAGGAAACACGAAAGGGAATTAGGGATACGGCGAGAAACGGAGGAATGAAGAAGTGCAGTCGGGGTGGAACAAAAGAGGTCAAGGGTCGCCTTTTAGATCTTGAATGAAGCGCATTATTCATGAGATTCGGAGAGTGCCCCGGTTAGATGTAGGGGGATGGGGGAGATGATGTTGGATGAGCAATAAAAAAAGTCGCGACGCAACAATGGATATCCTTAGAAGAGATGAGGCGTCTCAAGTTTCCTTAAGGGCCATTAGCATAGATATCTACGGATCTCTATCTCCCGAAAGGTGAAGCGAGCGGCAGAAATGTAAGAAAAGGATCACCTAGCATCTCGTGAATTTTCCCTCTCGGTCTACAATTGCCGTCAGTTTCTGGTGCCTGAGGGGAGGTATCTTCTAATCCCAAGGGTCTAATTCCGGACGATACGTTCTGGTATCCCACACATCTGTTTCCCAATCAGCCAAGTCAGGGGAGAGATAGGTAATTAAAAAGTGCTCACCCTCAGTCGAGGCTAAGCGACATAGCCGCGAAAAGAGATCCGATCGTTCAAGGAAGCAAGAAAGCATTGATATTTTAATTAAATCGCTCACTCACTCATGATTAATGGAATGCTAATACGTTACAAATAAGAGAACCCAAGGGTGGTTACGTTTTTTGCAGCTCGGCCCACAATCTGGGGAATTTATCTGGCAATTTTTTTTCCCGAGTAGAGCATAATTACCTCACTTTTAAAATAATGCACATGGAGGCTAATCTTTCACTAACAATAGTAAAGAGGCATTTATTAGGTGATTGAGTGCACTTGGGTGGATTTGAGCGAAGAACTGCGGGAAATGCCGCGACAGTAACTTTAACGGAGTCACCCGTGCAGTGCATTCATAGGTATGCGACAAATCCACAATATAAAAAATCATCCACCTGAACTGAACCCGGGACCACGGGTTCGAGTTCCCATTTCAGACGAGTGATTTTTACATTTTGAATTTTTCGCACACGGATTTAAGCAGTTAAACCACTCAGTTTGCAATAACATATTTCAATTTCTTCGGTGACTGGGACCATCAATGCGGCGTAAAATAAACAATAAAAATTTGTTTTCCTCAATTCATAACGAAACATCATCAATGCACACAGCGTGAATAGCGTCCGTTTTATTGAGTTATCTGGAGAGCCCACAATACAACCTAAAACATTGAACCCTGAGCAATTGGTAAAAAGAAAATATTTTCCTTCTGTGCATGTACCTACTTCAATCATGCATGCACATTAATCCTATTTATGGCAGTAGGTTATCCACAATGCATGGATAATAAGATACATTCGTTAAATTCATTAATAAGATACATTCATGGTTCTTTTTCGTGGAGTTATTATTTCTCTTTCGTCACCGCCCACTCCAGAATATACCTATATTAATCTCTTATATGTTAAAAAAAAGTAAATAATATTTCCTCTAACTATAGACACCTAGTCCTCACAAGAAAAATATGTTGTAATGGCTCAGGCGTCACCCGGAAACGGCTGAAACATAAATATTTCTACAAGAAAAACTTCACCGTAAAGCATAGTGTAGAAGGTAGTCGATCTCGCTACTTTTCTGACGATGCAGTGACTCTCTGGATGCAACTAAGAATCTTCCCTCGTGCATTTTGACCGGAACCATATCGCATCAGTGCCCTAAAAGCATGGAAGGCAAAAACCTTTCTTTTGTCGAAACCAACCGTGAAAAATGAACGGGAACTCACTTCTTTGGACGCAGAATAATGAAAACGGAACCCAACCTTTGAAAGGAACGATACTGTTCCCCGAGACTTGCTATTACAAAATGATAATATGAATTTTCAATTTCACAGTAAATTCACGTAAATACTTATCACTTGGTAAGTCACTACGGTTAGCATTTATTTACCTTCCTACCGCTTTAATTTCAATCCGTTTTCAAACAACTTAAATCCTTCAGATAAAAGTTTTAAAATACTGGTAAATTAACAAGAAAATTAAAAAAAAATGTTCATGCGGTGGCTAGAAATTCGATCTTGTAGCAGATGTCCTGGAAAAGCAAAGTAAGGTTTGTGCATGTACGATAATTTCTACTGATTAAAATTTTTTTTCTCATCCGAATTCACCCAGCAATACCTAATTTCCGTTTTCTTATTTTAAGGGCGTAGTTACGAGAAACGGACAACAAAATGCCAACATTTTTACGAATTAAAATGAGGTTTATTTTTAAAGGCGCAGAAGAACAGTTAGTAACTGTGCCATCGGGTCTGACGTTATGGTGCCAACTACCGCACTGTGCCTGTGTGCAGTAATTACTCCATTAGCATCCTAATAATTTACCAAGACCTCACTAACAAAGGATGATTTAGGTTAACTTGTATTCCAATCAATGTGGTAGCCGATTGAATTATCTGACACACAGTAGTAGTCTACTAGTTCATGCCGATTGAATTATCTGACACATAGTAGTCTACTAGTTCATTTTATCAAAAAATGTAAGTAATTCCCTGAAATACAGCGAAGTGAAGCTATGAAAGGTAGAGGTAATTCCAAACTATAAATATCGATACGATCAAATGTTAATGCTGATTATAACTATTCACATAATCCAATTAATTTGATCGGATTCAACTAATCCGCTCATAAGACGTAGCGGCCTAATATTGTAAGTATGACTGCATATTTTAGGAAACAACTGAATTCCCCTCAAACTCTGATTGATACATCCACTGACGATACATTTTCTCTATGAACGCATCGCTTTTAAATGAAAAAAAGAGAGCTTAAAAATTAAGAAGGGATTATTCTGTTCCGTCACAATTCAGCCATTGAAATTTCGTTTGCGATCCACTGTGGCCATTAAATTCTATAGAATCAATAGGCTGTGTTACAACATGCAAATTAACCTCTAACAAACATTCATCGGCAAAAACAATTTCCAAGTAAATTCTATTACTGCTATTACCACCAGTGAGTTTCCCTCCACAGTCGACAAAGGAATGAGGCCAGATGGGAGCATTGCACTCCACTTACCTGTAAAGAAAGAATACAGAGGTAAAAATATGGACACAAAAAACAGCATGCATGACAATAACATCTATAATTTATCCAAGCCGCATTTGTTTTCCGCATGCAATAAAACGTGAATTCCTGTATTCTGCCGGCAGAGTCAAAAGCACACTTTTTTGAATGGGGAAAAGTGTATCTTTCAGGAGGAATGACTAGAGGAGATTAATAAACCATCAATTGCTAATTCAGGCCACGAGAATTATGGCCGCAATAAAACCTTCTTCTGGATAACTCCACCGGTGAAATGGCAGGGAATAACTTACGGACGAGAGAGCAGAGCAACCATGCAAGTAAACGAGATCGTTTATAGCATTAAAAAAAGAAGACTCGCATGCGACGACACCTTGGCAACGATAACGAAAATTGGTAAAGCATTGGCAAAAATGTCGGCAAAACGTTTTTCCGGGCATAATAGCTAAGTGATTTAAGGGGCTCCGCAGCCTTTTCAGACGTAATACGGAAATTCTTTCCACCACCATTCAAGCGTCTCCCCCCACCACCAAAAGTAATACCTGTTATGTCTACCCTATCACCTGAAAAATTATTCGCGTATCCGACGTCCTCACCCCTTCCCCCCCCCTCTCTCTCATAATGAAATCCGAGCAGAAGCATCACTCACTCGGCGTGAAATCGAAAATGATATTCTTACAGGATTACAAAATCAATAACCGGGAAAAGACAATCACGCAATAATAATTGAGGGCGTCGGGGGGAAATATAGTCTGCCAATCAAGATTTTTGTCATTGCTAACATAAACACATTACTTTCCAGCTCACAAGTATTGTACAAAAAATCATCGGCATGTTTATTAAAATAAGTTAAGAAATGTTACAAAGTGTCCAAGGCACCGTAAACATAAACAGTATGGTTTCAATATTTTATCAAACTATTCATACCGCTCTTCCCCTCTTGAAATTGAAAAAATGGCACCACTTCTGGCGCTCTTTCGCCCCGACCAGTCCAATTCCGAATTGACGGTAATGAACACAACATATTCGTGTTCCTGTCGACACAGGCAATCAGGGAAAGGATGACGTGGGAAAAAAATAATAAATCAGCACGAATCGCACTCGGATCCGACGATGCAGCGCTTCGAATTTCGAATGTGATTTGCTCGACACCGAAAGGGGTGATTGCAAACGATGACGAGCGGGACAATTTTTTTTTTACCCGCCCTCAGGGGCTCTCTTGAGCGCGAGGACATACTTCCGAACGGAGAGGGTATATAGAAGAGGGGATAAGGCAAGGGAAAAAGGAGACAACTTCAAAGCGAGCCGTTAAGACACGATAAAGAAGAGAGAAATTTTCAAGCGTGTTTCCGAAGCCATCCGAGGTTTACCTTACCGCTCATTTTCTTTCATGATTGGGCTTTTTTTTTAATGCGCCGACTTGAGAAGCCGAGGGAGGCTTGCGGGGGAAATCTTTTGATGACAAAGTCCCATCCAGAAGGAAAATTAACACACATAAAAAAAAGAGAGGAACAGGAAAAAATGCTGAGATTGGATTGGAGAGAAAATTGAGGAAATAATGCAGCAGGGACGCTTCGAATTAGGAGGCTACTACACTCAGGGATTCGTATTATTACCATTACAGGTGCGCGCGACCGCAGCTGCCACCATTTTTATACCATTCCAATTTCAAGATCTGCGGCGAAATGAATGTTCAAAAAAAAAATGAACTTGCGGAGTTGAAACGGCGCGTGATGGAGGTGGGTTAAAGTGGAAGGAGACCTTTATGTGCCGTGGAGAAGGAGGAAGGGAGGGAGAAGGTGAAAAAGGAGGGATGACTCCTTGAGTCAAGGCTGTGGGAAGAGGGCAGGAAATGGCCTCGTGCTCCGTGGGATGTCGGGTAATGTGAGATACTTGGAGGAGCGTGACGTCGACAGCGGCAGCCGTTGAAACAAAGGAGAGCGGCGGACGGGGAAGTGAGGGGTTGGCGGAAGGGGAGGGGGTGGAAGCGGGGGAGGAGGCAGAGAGGCGTCTCCCGGCCTCTCGAGGAACTAACCCTCGAAGTCGTGAACGGGCTTGAACGATGGGAAAAATTAAACCAGGCGACCAGGTATTTTCATCATCCCGATGCGAGCATGGGAAAGGGCTGAGTGAGATGCATTAGCGGGAGAAAGGCGATAAAATTTTAAGGTTTATGAACCCCTATGAACAATGAAGTCTCTCAAATAAAATCTAATATTGCCGTGAACTGAAATCCACTCAAGTAACCGTCGAAATAAATAGATTAAACAATTCGTCCCCACCTTATAGGGGTACCCTATATCTGTAAACTATGATAAGGCTAAAGTTATGGTCCCTCTTATTCCCCTCATGAGTCAAGTATTACCGAGATGGTCGCAGCCAGAAAGAGTAGACGGAGGTACTGAAGCTATCTATGAATTATAACCTGACTCGGAATGTGGGCACCCGACTGATTCCTTACTTCAGAGGACTTACTCTGCAAAGATCTGCAGAGGTAGATCACTTTTTAACACCAAAGTTTTAACAACGTGCACGTGTTGAAATAAATAATATCACGTCGATTTTAATCCAATGATAATACCTTAAAAAGGTATCAAAAAGAGGCACAGCTGCGAAACATCATTCAGTTCGGGTATGAGCTTTAACGATATAACACCTGATACATAAATGGCCATGATGTATCATGCACAGGTAAAGAAACCCGGGCAACCAAGGGGAGCCACGCCTAAATGAGAACCATAGCCTGCGCTGAGCCATTGCCATAAGTCAAACAGTTGGAAAAGCTCTTCTCCTCAGCTCTAAGGAAATTATTTTAATTTTATATTCAGGTCATAATTTAAGGCACAAGTATAACTCTAGATTTTTCCATCCGAACGTAGTGGTGACAGCAGTGAGAAAGAGAGAAAAAAAAGCAGTGATAGCTGAACCAATATAATGAGGAACTAAGACTCGGAGCCCTCAGAAAATTTCCCAGTTTATCTCATCGCTCTAAAACCTACTTCATTAAGGACCTATGACGCTTTATTTTTTTAAGGACGCTTGTTATAATTCGTGCGCCCCATAACTTTTTAAGCGAAGGCTGCATATCACGATTTCGCTGAAAGGGATAAATGAGTATATTTTTTTCTGCTTAACTTCCAACAGTGGTAACATAGACTCCAAATTCGTTGGCTCGGGCTGTATTAACGGACTAAAAGAAATAATATCCATCCACGACTCTCGCAGCAATCGAACAAAAAAGATTCTTGGCACATTAGGGAGAAATCCGAGAACAATGGATCATTTTTTAGACGACACCAGGGACGGACGAGATGAGGCACGTATATTTCCAAGCGTGCGCTCACGGCAATCTGGGAGGCAGCGCAGTCACTGACTTAAAGTGACCGCCGAAAAAAGGTTAAAAAAAATGAGAGGTTCATTAAAGACTTGAAACATATTTCCATTTAAGCACGAAAATTTCATCAACCGGTACGATTAATGAGGTCGACAATAAACGAGAATGAATTATAAATAGCGTCAAATATAGTCTTACACTTACACACTATCAACCATTTATGCCGCGAACTTTATCATCTCCTTTCCTGCGTGAAGGAGATGATCAAGTTCTTCGATCATGTTTCAAAGAAATGGAAAGAAACGAAGAAATTCTCCTCCAACATTTTCTTTGCAGTTATTGCATATCATTGGTGACATATTTTTAGTGTATTCCAAAGACATTAAGGCACTACTCACCAAATTAAACAAGATAAACCGTCAGGAAATTACCGTTTGAGATTAAGTGCGCTGGTTCAAAACGTGTTTATCTACCAATTCTGATAGTTTAACAAACGAAAATACCTTTGTTATTTCGTTCTTCAATCTTTCGCCTATTTTCCGAGCCATAGGCGTCCAATCATCGACGCGCTCAACCCTTTCGCTGAAGGGGAGGCTCATAGTTGTTACGTCATTAGTCACTTCCATCCAGTCGCCACGGCGGGCGCTTAAGATCTACCGTGCCATGGTAGGTATAGGTCGAGCCTGATTCAAGTTACCGTAACGAAGTGGTTTGGGTATTTTCATTTTACGAGTTAACGGATGACCGCTGAAAGAAGCGATTGGACTGAAGGGGCTGTCAAGAAAAAGTGTAGCTTGTAGGGCTGACACAAGCAAATCCTTGGATAGATGATCTTAGGCGATGATGCCATCTTGGTTAGTCGCTCGGCCAAACGCACATTTTCCTACGAATCCAAGGATCGCTAGTTTAAACAGGCGCTGAGTTAAATCTAGTGGTTCGGATACTGGAAAGCCTGATGGCAATTGAAAGAGACCTAACTATCTACCTATGCGTAGATACAAGTATAGTCCACTCAATAGGGTCCAGGAGGAGATAAAAAATTAAACGGTGAGGTCGCCCAGCTCCCTTTAATATAGTTGTTTTTTGAGCAACTACAGGAACAAGATAAATATGTGCACGTAAAATAGAAAAATTGAATACGTGACTGGTATGGGAATATTTCCTGGACACAGGATGCAATAGGAGCAATAAAATCACTGTAAACCGGAAAAAAAGAGCCAGAAAATAGCGCTGATGGAAGCTTCCGATTAAAACAATTGTCATTTCGCTCCAGCCTTTTCTTTTTTCCTGTATTTGATTAAGTTTCCGCTTTTTCCGCTTTTTAAGAGAAAGAGAGAGAATTAGATTCCATGCATCCCCAAACAATACCCTTATTCACTCAACCTCTGGAATTACGAATGCAAAAATGCCATTCAATGCCAGTGGGAACATTATGGTGGAAAATAAATTTTAAAAATGACAGTTGCAGTTGAATACCGTTTCAGTTTAGAATGCTCGTGAGCGATGAGTGTTTGATCCTGGCGAATTATCGTGTTGAAGGGAAAGATTTGATATCCGCTTACATTTTATACATGAGATACGAATTAGGCATATAAGCACTTGAGCATGATGTAAATATTCTTTATATATTTTTCTAGCCGTATTTATAAGTTCATATTATTATAAATGAGCATATAAAGGGAATGAAGATTTCGACAGAAAACATTCTATCTAGGAATTGCAAAACAATCTTTTGACTATTTGCCCAGATGATGGTTTGTATAAATATACCACTGCATACTTTATACACAGAATATAAAATTTAAAATACCAACTGAACAATAACAAGAATATAGACGTATCTGAATGCCCTACGTTCAACACAGAATGATGGTTTCATTTATTCTTCCTACACACTAAGTAGTCATGGGCTTCTACACATTGGAGATATACTCACTGCACTATTAAATTACCTAAATACCTAATATCATTTAGGCATTATAAGAGAAACACAGACACTTTGCAATTTTCCACTTAATACGAGTGGAAAATTGCAAAGTGTCTGTGTTTCTCTTATAATGGAACGTTTCCA
>LYUA01000029.1:684242-695021 GCA_002093875.1 Calopteryx splendens | reverse complement strand
CTTCGGCAGTTCGTTGGTTCTTCCACTGTCTCAGTAATGATATGAGTGAGGTGCAGAGCGGGACAGAAACGAAATTTTCATTTCATCTTCGATTCACCTTCACCATTAGTCTCACGCTCTGGGCCATAGACATCGACACAGTAATGCCATGCCTATTTATTTGCCCATTCCCTATTAAAAAAACTTCAAGTTTTTAAAAAATTGGTCAGTAAAAGACCTAAATACGAAAAAACATTTCAGTTTTATATATCTACTTAAGTATATAATATATATATATATATATGATTTATAAATATATATATAAACATATTTATGTATATATATACTTACATGTATAATATTTATGTATGTGGGTCAGTATACATATAATTCATTTGCCATTGTTTTATAATAAATATCTATAGAATAATCAGTAGTTCATTATTTCAGTGAAATACTTAATTGAACTTCTTTTTTACCGATATTCTCATTGATACCCAATATAAAAATATCCTGTACATTTTAACTGGAATTAAAATAATTTACCCAGTAGAAAACTTCCCGACCCAAAGTCTCACCCCACAGAGTAACAATTGTAAGACAAATAAGATTACAAGGCTTCCCTTGAAAAGGTCAGACAGGCGATTTGAGGAGAGAAACGGACTAAGAAGACAATATTTTACGTGGCGTTTCCCTGCCTCTCATATAATTTATTAGGATAAAAAATTCGAGCATCGTCTTTTCGTTATATCCATTCTCCCAAGAGGGTTTCGTTTTAAATTATCGATTTTCAGTCGCCTCACACGGACTTATTCCAAGATCGACCTTTCCAAGACGCATTATACCTCTGGTTCTGCCAGCGAACTACAATCTCTCCACTGCTCTTCACCCTCCTCCCATGCCACCCATTGGCTCCTGTGTCCCCCACTGGCGTAACACGATGCCGATAACCCGACAAAAATTACCCAGCTACCCCCACCTCTCATGGCCTTCACCCTGTAAGCTCCCCCTATGCGAAACCGCTGACTCTCACTCCCTCTCTCGCTCTTTCCCCATCCTCTAATTTTTCCTCGCATACACAATATTCCTACACATATAAAAAAGGGGGAAGGGAGGGAACTTCCTTTCCTGCGAAGTCAGGCAAGTGGGACGGAGGCAGATTGGCGATGCAGGGAGAGGGGCTTAGGTTCGGTAGGGAGGGAAGGAAGGGTTGCTCGGCGGGACAGATGGGGCGGAGGAAGCGGGAGGTTGTAACGTTTTCTTCTCCCGGCGAAGGCTGAGCGCACACACGCGGCGTAGAGAGGCGTTCTCTCTCTGTCCCTCTAAACTCTTACCTCCTCCGACTTCCAACCCCCCTTTCTTTTCTTTCATTAGGTTTCGGTCCGTCGAAATAACCCGCCACACCAACCGGGAATAAAATGTTACGGGTTGTTAATTTTTTTTCTTCCAGCAGTGGCCTCATTAGGACCATCATTCCCCTCACGTTCGATTCGTGATTCCGAGTATTGGACGGGAAGGGGATCGCTGCGGAGAATAATCAGAAGTTATGTCCTTCCCGTTGCGATGGGAGATTAAAACTATTTCCGTTCCTGACATTCCGCTCATTATGTCCTTCAGGATTGCTAAAAATGGGTCCGTTTGGCATCCGGACAACCCAGTCACGCATTCTAAGGCGGACGATCCTCTTGAGTGGAGACTCCTGTGGCGGGTAGTTACCGCATCTGCGGTTGAAATAGTTATGAGCGGACGAATTGACCCTTTTCCACACAAATGATTCCAAACCAATTACTGCAAAACGATGAGTTAAGCAAGCTTTTTTATTTGGTGCAATTCAAGATGAATGTGGTTTCATATACGCCAGTTACCTTACGGTCACACCTTTCGTGTATTCCCCGCTCGGGTAAACTGTATCCACCCGCAGCCTCTGCAGCCACTTTTTTGCTCTACATTCTAAAAATATCTATTATATATTCTCCGTCACATGAAAAATTCTTAAAATTTGAAAACCAAATTCTTCACGCGAAATTTTATTCGCTCCAATTCATTCGGTGTACACCGTGAACATTTCGAATACCTTCAAGTTCTGTAAAACCGGATCATTTCAACTTTTTCTCCACCCACAGTCAACTAAAAAATTCGTACAACTCCCGTCCATCGGCACGATTTTTAGATTCAATATATTTCCCTGCTGGGAAAGGTTGCGAGAATAGACTTGATTAAAAATTTACCACGCATGACAGTCCATGATTTTTCCTCATAGAAATACGTCCAAAACATTGCTGAAGTTACAATTACTACAAAGGCAACATATTTTTCAACGCATTCCTCGGGTAAGTAGATCCCTCGTATTCGCCCACAATTTCATGGTCGAACGCAACCGTATTTTTAGGCCGAATTTCATGCGGTAAAACCCAAAACTCACCCAAATTCAACTCGGGTAAAATAACGACCCGAGGTGAATTTTGAAAAGTGTTACAAAACGCGCAGGGACACCGTTTGTAAAAGCTCACCCACAAACTTCCAGGACCCTTATACCTTCGCCACTAAGCAGACACACACCGCCGATTTCGAATCACACCTCAATATCACGGAGGCGGAAATTTCTCCTGCCCCTTTCCCCGCCCACCATGGGTCTCTTTTCCCCTTAGTCACCTCCCCCGTCCCACACCTCCCGGGAAAAAATCATCCCGAACCAGTCCTTGAAATGCAAATGCCACCTCTGGCTCTGAGGGACGGTTCGGTAGGTTTGGAAGAGAACTAAAGCGGGGTTAAATTAACGGGTTGAGAGAATCGGTTTGAGGTCGTCGGAGAGCAGACAAAGGGAGGCAGGAGAGGTGGAGCACGGATGGATGAAAAAAGGAGGAAGGAAGGCCGCCGTGGAAAGGCGGACCAAATAAATTACTCTCCTGGGCAGGAGAGAATGATAAAAATCAGATATTCAATTGCTACCACAACGGGGTGCAAAACGGTCACCTCAGGGTGCAATGTATACGCGAAATATCCCCAGGGACCAAGCGTGTACATTTCGAATACTTTCTGAGCGTTTCTGTCGGTACCAGATCATGGAGAATTGTTGTAAAGCGCAACCGAATTGTAGACCATCTTCAACCACCCGGAAGCCGACGCCTGCCTCTTCCCTACAATCTGAAGTGTGGGGATGATAATTTTCTACGGCGTTATCACTGAACTGATCTTTAAAGAGTTCAGAGGTGCATTAATGTTTTCTGATTAGCGTGAAATTAGGAATTCTAAACCATGTAAATTCAGAGTTCTACTGATTCGAGTGCTAACCATGTTACCATTCTTCACCCCCAAGGTATTATATATTCATCTAAAGTAAGGAGACCATTTGGGTGAGATATCGAATGCATTATTCAAGATCAGTGAATATTCAACAATCGCTCGCTAAATGGAAATGAATGGACTTCAGCAGTATCACGTATTCCTTTGACTCTTAGCATGGAAAGAAAAGGAAATGGTATCCGTGATAGGGTAGTGGACCGTGGCTTGAACCGTGGAGATGGGAAAAAGAGAATTATCCGAGGAAAGATGACGCTTGACCTTCCAACACGAGCATAATGATATTTGGGCTATTAAAATCATTGGTGCAAAGGAATCAGGATGCCAAATGGCCTTGACAATCGGTACAGTCCAAAGGAAGAAGCGATGCAGCAAAATAGGTGCGAATTGTACTTACATTTTGACTTTGAAGTGTACTTAATTTTTACATTTTTTCATGAACTTGCCACTATATATATTTCTCCTTTTAGAAAAATAAAAACACCTATGCTCAGTTATTAAGTTTTAAAATATATTTTTTTAAATATTTTTGATTTTTTTACGCTTTACCATTTTTTTAGTTTACGTTGAAATGTACAATGAATGTTGAAAGCCACACTATCACGGTGGTTGGTAAAAATATTTTCCAGTAAAGAAATAGCAAATATTTAACTGCTCATTAATTATACCAAGTTAATTACGCTCAATTTTTAACTATCATTCTAATCTATTCGAAGAAACGAAATTTTGCCGATGCGATAAATAGCGGACGTAAATGACGCACAGGGCTTACTACTGTCGGATAAGAAGGAAATGCAGGACAGGGAGAAGAAAACTAGTAGGGGCGGGAGAGGGGAGGTTTATTTTTTTTGGTGAAGGGGACGCGGAAAGGGTGAAGTGTGGATGATGAAAGGGACGTGCGGTGGAAGGCCTGGGATATGCATAATAGGAAGAGTGCGGCGAGGTGGAAGAAGAGGACTGGGTCAACCTTTTTCATATACCTACACGACAGAGGAGAAGAAGCATTCTTAAGGTTCCACTCACTCCCCCGAGGAAGGGGATCCGTGAAGTGGTAGGAGGGGAGAGGCGAGAGCGGAGATAGGGGAGGAAGGTATGAGGCATGAGTAAGTGGCATTTGGAGAGGAGAGAGGGTGAGTGGCAGGAAGGAGAGGAATGGGAGGACAAAGGTGGGGACGCCCACGTTCGTTCCAGGCGTAAGCGTGCGTAGGACGCACGGATTACACGGGGGAAAAGTTCACGTACGTACAAGCGTCGACGAACGGGGAAAAAAAGCGGTAAACCCATTAGAGGAAAATGAAAATAGATACCCAAACAAAAGAATCGCCATGCGCGTCGGTTACGTTCGTGAATAAAGCCTTCTCGCAAAAACACGAGCTACCATGCTGCGCGCAAGGGTTACGCGCGCGGGAAGTTGGGTTTTCGTCATCCCTAGCCCTGCGAAATTAAACGTTTTCAAGCGACAAACTTTCCCGGCACCTGTCTGGCTGTCCCTGGGACCCCATACGTCCAGAAAGGCTGGAATGCTTGATTATGAGTCTGACGCCGTGAGAAGGGGAGGATTTTTCGGGAGGCGTCCGGGCGAAAGGGGTGGTAGGGCCTTGGAATGGGGGGAGGGGTGGAAGTTTACGAGTAGTAAATAGGCAGCACAAAGGGATTCGACGTGTCGTAGGGTTTCCAGTCCACTTAACGCCATACTACACGACCGAACTACCGTTCAAGAGGGGGGGAGGGGGCAAGGATGTCCGGACGAACAGAGCGGCCCCGAGTCTGCACCGAAGTGCAAGAAGGGGAGTAGGGGGTCGCAAGACTCATTTCATTTTTCACCCCACTTCAAACTGCTGCTCTCGGTTGCACACAAAAAAACTCATTCTCCTGCGCTGTCGGCGGCGGGATGCGAACCCGACTCTCCTATTCCCCATTGCAAAGGCGCGGAAAAATAAAAAAAAAAGAGTTCACCGCGATATGAATTTCGAAAGAGGCCGATGGATTAAGCCCCTTCCGCTCTCGAATATGCGCACTTATGCGAACGTAGGGTTTGATTATTTTTTTTTTGAGTGGAACAGGAAGTGGAGTCACTCGATCGGGGGTCGAAGCGTAACAATAAAGACGCAATCGCCCGGCGCATGCACCCTTATGGGTGCTCAGGCACGGTGAACTTGATTGCGCGCCCCTGAGCTTGCCGGAGACTGGTAGGTATTCTAACCCCCCGTGGGGATCCGTGGAATGCCATAAGTAACGGATCACCATCGGGATTTCTCGCTGGAGTTTAAACCGCGGTAAACATGCGGTGCTTTTCATCGAAATAATATTCCTGCATATAATTTTAACAAGTTCTAATTTATTACGCGACTAGCAGGGAGAATTAGACTATTTTCCATAAAAGGACAAATAAATATGTATGACGTTGAATCGTCATTATATCAAAGAAATTTTAAGATACCTATGGTGTGGACAATCTCTTTTTCAAGCGTACATTTTTGCGTAAGAGAGACTATAATGCACACATGCATATTCGGGGTGGAACTGGAAGTACTGGCCACGAATAATCGGCCATGATCACGCAAGGGTGTGGCGGCACAAAAACACGTTAACATTTAAACTTAAAGCTATTGGTATAATTATTTCGCTCATATTCTTCTAGATCATCTGATTTCATCCATTTTATTCGTGTACAGGCATGCCTTTTAAGTTTATTATATGCAGCACTGATAAAAACAATCATATTTGCGCCAAAAGCATGCAGTGGCCCTAGGAGGAGTGTCACAAGGGTGATTAAATTCGTTCAAATTTCAACAAATCGATTAAAATTCAATCAATGAAAAAATTCAAGTCGATTGACGCACAGTGCATGACTAAAAACAAATTTCTTAGAACCAGTTTCTCGTAGTTTACGTCATTTATGATTAACATGATCTTACAGTCCACAATAGGCAGTACCTAAAAGCGCGACCGAACTGGAGAAGCAAGCATTGTTGAAGGGCGTAGGTGGTAGGTAACATGGCGATGAAAGAGTGAAAGAGACATGCCTTTTCTCGTTAGCTACCCCGTATATAAAATGGTGCGAGAACATGGGACTCGTATCAAAATACACTGGTTGAAGAATTGAACCATACACAGAGGAACGCAGCCCAGTTCGTAAAAAAAGTGTAATCGAGGATTCAGAGCTTCGGGCAATTAATAGGTGATTTGGAATAGAAATCCCCGCAGAATCGAAGTCTCACCACTAAATTCAATACTTTAAAAAGGCACCAATTGTGTGCTTTTACTTGCGACATAGCGGTGGTAATCCAACTCCCCTCACTGCATCGACAAGTGGGAAAAATGTAATAGATTTTGAGAGGCAGCCTTATCGAATACGAAAAGATTCGAATATTGTTTTATCCCACATACGATACACGACCACAGCATAAGGAGATAGGAAAACGCTTAACAAGCACATTCATGCCCCCCACCTACTTTACAGACCACCCTTCCTTTATTTAACGGCTGGTGTCCAAACACCTCCCATCACACGCCCTCGTGGCGGCTTGCGGGGGATTGTGTAGGTGTAGAAAGTGTGCCCGGGAGAGAGCCAATATTCTAGACAAATTATAATTATCAAAATATCAGCGTAACTGAAGTTAGATCTGACGCTTCAGGAACTATTAAATTCATAATAAAGTGTTAATTTCACCAATAAATTAAATCAGTTGCATGTCTATGATATTTGAGCCATTCAAGTGGGGACTGATAAATTATTTCAAATCCGCTCGGCGAGCGTTAGAAAGGGGTTTAATCAGCTACAGGACCAAGGATTTTCCAAGGACCATCCCGCAGGATATTTCTAAAATCCAGGCCTTAACGACTCTTCACGGCACAAATCAAATCACAGTAAAATTAACCCAAAGGTCGGTTTGGTAGGTGAAGGTAGAACTCATTCAGTACTAAAACCAACAGCATGTGAAATTCACACATACGGGTAGGGTGGCCAGTTCCTTTCCCTGTACTACTCATCAGAGCACAGCAGGAAAAAATAGGAAACATATGAAGCGATGAAAAAACTAGCTTATCCAATTACCTACTTGCAATTATATATGCAGACTTCTTAGCTATTTTTTTTTTATTTTTCATTTTAAAATTGCCTTCTCACACCTATTTTTGCTAGTATAATTATTTTCATAAAATAGTTTAACCAACAAAATGGTGGAAAATTATTTTCCTAGAAAAATTAACACTAATAGAATAAGAAAGACTTAATTATGGATGAGAACTTAATGATCTCGTGTTAGAAAAAAATTAGTTCGCATATAATTCGTAAAACAAACCAGTTATTTTTACAATGTGAAGCAGCATTATGTTTAATTTTTATAAAGGCAGTTACATAAAACGTGCTTTTAAAAATATTTTTACCATACTATTAAAATAAATTGTATTAAATTTATGGATAATAACATGCCATTTTTTTAAATTTCAAATGCAGTTTACGCAGATAACTTACAAAATAGCGCAATAATTTTTAAATCTTCCTGAAACAAAGGGACTACCTTGAAAAAAAAAACTATATTTGCCTAAATTAGTCGCTTTTAAATATTCTTTGTGGTTGACTATGAGGTTCGATTAGGAGACCAAATGACTTTGGAGCGTAGCAACCAGGTACTCCATACCTGATCAACTACTACTTATTATTACCCATTGTTCAAAACCTGAAAATGAAAACAAGCTATCCCAACAGTCCCTTCGGACTGAAAACAGGTTTGTCAAAAGCAAAATTTCCCCTAAGATGATTTTTTTCTTCTGAACGACAAAAAAAATAGGTTAGCCCACTCAAAATCTGGGCTCGAGCGGACATTTCGGAGAGCTCCCGAAATGGCAACTGGGAGTCAATAAAATACCGGCTGCCGAAACGTCTTCATTAATTAGCCGGGCGCGGCTTAAGACCCATTCCTTCGCCCACATAACGACCCAATAATACCCAACCCCATTAGAGTTCTACATACATAATTGACACAACCGACCATCCTTTCGTAGAGCCCAAAAAACCTCATTTTCACACCAATTAAAGCAAAAAAAATAGACGAATCGCGTCCTTAAATCAATCGGTTGGAACGGGGATGGAAAAGGCACGCGGTAGGGAGGGGGGAATGGGAACACATTTCTGGAGAACAATAAACGAGCTGACCTTCCGAGAAGTCGACTGTCAAAGCTAGCGAAGGGAAAAGAACCCGTAATTAGGACGCGGATGGATTTCGTGATGGCAACGCCCGAGGATACTACACTCCCACAGTGCTTCTTTGGCTTTCATTCCCTACCCTCCACCTCAGTGTCTCTCTTCCTCCACCCTCCAACATTCCCTGAAGACCCTAAATTGGACGAAGGTCTCCGGCGGGCGATAGCGAAATAATTCGCAAGCGAGGGACGAAATCTACGGTCAGAAACGGTCATTGTTTGGCCTGTCGCTGTTGCCTCGGTAATAATGGAAATGAGTGAGAGAGAGAAAACTCGGTGCCCGGCGGCGAAAGCCCTAAAACCCCACTAACGAGGCGCTTCTTTTGGTTCCCCCAATTTAGGTTGTTGACGCTTGACAGCATTTTTTTGTTCACTTTTTCATAATTTTGTTTTCTACTCATCGGTGTGCATTCGGTTACATTCAATTATGCATGTACCTCTAATACTCATTCCGATGAATTCGTCAATCGTTCGTTTAATGCTCTTCAGTAAGCACCACAATGCGCCGACCGTCATGGCCTCTCTGATTTCTGAAGCTCTGAATCTTCAAGAGTCTTTTAAAATAGACAGAGATACTTTCACAGTTGAACATTACCGTTATGCATTAGCGAAACGCGAAGATTCGTTAGTTGACATTTCAAATAAAAACTTAATATAGAGAACTAAATAACTTCATAAATATTTCATATTAATATTTCAATTGCTTGGACAGGAATGCGATAAAACACAGCAGATACTCCGCTCACTAAGCAAAGTACCGACCGGTTGCAATCCAAATATCGAATATCTAATCTATAAAGCAGGTAACGCGAATTTACATCCCTGTTTACTGTCTGCTAACTTTAACTTAGTGTAAACGCAGTACGCTATCATGTGAAAAACATCCAAATTTTCTTCTTTAATCCTCTTTCAAATATTAAACCCCTTCACAACTCTCCAAAATCCATCCACTCACGGAAAAGGCTCGGGACAGCTGACCCCAATATAGTGGGACAAGTGGACAGATTGAAGACAGCCGCCAAAAATTATGAAGCTGCCAGAAAAGCGTTCAACTTGCCAGACGAGAAAAAATTTCATCCATCTGGCCAAATCGCTGGAGAATTTTATCGACCTTAACACCTACGATTCCATGTACCCTTATAAGTCACCATCTAATCCGATTGGTGATACGGGAATCACCACCATCACCTGCATAAGAAAGGAAATTTCTCAGTACAACTCAGAAAAAAATCCTTCGTACAATATTATCAATACAAAAATCTGAAATAGTACTTCAAAGTCATAGTGAAAATTCACAAAGGTAGAACAAAGCAGTGGCCTTAGATCCTTACCAGGATCTCATGGAAATACCAGTTAGACTCGTCCGGAGATCAAAAGGAAACTTGAATTCGCCTTCCTGAGGTAAACTTTTAATTGACACGACAAAAATAATGTCTAAACAACCACAAGGGCATCCTTATTAACATAAGTAAATACAGAGTTTTTCAAAGGAGGAGCAAAAGAGGCAAGGTGGACATCAAAAGTTTCAAGCAAAACGAAAAACCAAGGGAAAAGAGATGCACGGAGGGCGGTAAAAAGCACGCGTCAATAATTGACTTCTGAGCCTAAGAACGGCATGGGAAAACGAAAACTTCACCCAATATGGGTGAGGAGGATCATTAGATCTGCGATGCCCTCTCTAGAAAATCCCGCTGCCCGAACCGCAGAGTGCGAGATTTGAATTCCCAACCGCCTGAACAGGAAGGCTTTCCGCCTACCGTTGTTATCTTGATCCTCTAAACCTTTATGAGAACTTCTGGAAGACCCAGCAGTAGTGGGTGAATGAAGGGGAGGGGGTAAAGGGGTGAGGGGTGGAGAGTGAAGAGGATTCCGCAGGAACGGCTGAGAAGAGGGAGACGGGGAACGCACGCACGGATGCATTAGCCACAAAGGCGGAAGTTTGGTTAAGATTTCGCAGATCGGTTTTGGGGCATCGGGAGAGTTGGGGGCGAACCGAAAATAGAGAGAAGCACAGGGAGAGATCTACGGCCTGCCTTTGCATGACGGAGAAGGTGGGGACAGCAACATAGGGGGATGGTGAGGGGAGGGGGGACCATTCCCGAAACACGTAAAAGGCAATGCAAATGAGACGTGGTGAGTAAGTAGTGGGAAGGTTAAAGGCACGGAAGATTCGGCGGGGGTGGGAGAGGTGGGATGGACGGGAACAGGGGGAAGGGTAGCGGTGAAAGAGTTGGAAGAGCATTTTGGAAACCGAAAGACTGGGATCCGAATGAAATGGGAGGAGCAGATACTCAC
>LYUA01000029.1:629234-639377 GCA_002093875.1 Calopteryx splendens | reverse complement strand
GGGGAAGGTTCCGGACGCGACGTTTTTTTGCCCTCTTTAAAACGAGCGGGAGTAGGTACCTGCGCGGAAGGATTTAAAACAACGCCGGCGAATCTCGTGTGCGACGGGGGAAAGGGTGTGTTTCGGGCCAAACCCCACGCGGATTGCGTGACGGAGGAGGGGTTGAATGAATGAGCAAGGTTACACTCGTATCTCCGCTGCGAATTTCCATTTTCACACATGTCGCCCCCTCGTAATATAGAGAAAGGAGGACAAAAGCGGATTGATGGAAAACAGTCCTGAAGAAACGCGATGTTTTTTAGCGGTTACCAACGTAATTCTCACGTGAAAAATATAACACAGGTGTGTTCATAAGTATCAGGGATCACAATGAGTAGAGATACGCCATGTGCGAGTAATTACTATATTATAAGAATGAAAAGAAAAGGTTTTTTTTGATATTAAATCCTTGAAAAGGTTGTAATTGTCAGTCATTCTTTTAAGGAATTCTTCGCCAAACAATGTATTTACCATTTCAAAAGTAGATAACTACGGAATGGTTGCGAGTCAGGGAAATATGCTGATTTCTCTTAATACCGTTTAGGTATTTTGTGATTGTTCCCTACAAAGAATTGATGCCATCAAATAACGTCAGTTTAATTTAATTTGGTAAATAATTATTGAATACCTATATGTAAAACAATTGGTCGTTTAAGCGTAAAACAAACTGTCGTTTGAATAGTAAATTAAATACCACCATGAATAAATGGCTATTTTCGGAGATAAGAATCTTTTTTAAAAAAATACCTGCCTTGCGATTAGTTAGGTACGCTTTTAGTTCACTTGGAAACTCTAAGTTCCGGTCATATAATGCCTCGCTAAATCCAATCCTTAATCGGATGGGCGTAAAATGTGATTTTTCCCACGAAAGATAAGTGATCAGAATAATTGTCAAATATAGCGCTCACGAGGGAATATTTTATGAAACGCAGACTAGTAAGATTCCTTAAGATTATCTTCCTTAAATGCAACCCCTACAATCAGTTCGTCTTGCATGCGTGGAGTACTATTTTATGGTTAGTGCATGTTAACCTGTTGGTATGGTGGTGCCCTCCTATCGTTTGAATTTTATAACCTCTCCATTTGATTCAAACATTCATGTAACACGCATGTCTGATGTGGAAACACCTCCCTGCCACAATCTCTAGTGGTGCCTTGAGGGGTATCATGTGCATTTAGATTAGTTAGCGTGGAAATTTAATTAACGTGATACTACCAAAAGGTCCGATTTTATGAACATCAGACTGCTAGTGAAGATAGACGTTCATGCACCGAATGGGACGGGAAAGTGGGGGAGAAACACTTGAAAATGCAATTGCTACCTATATATAGTCTTACTTAAATCAAAATCACAGTAATAAGCCCGAAAGTCAGTCAGTTCGGTAGTCGAGGGAAGAGCTAACCCAGTACTAAGCCCAACGACGTGTGAAATTCAAACATCAGGGTAGGGTAGCCAGTTCCTTTCCCTGTGATTTCCTTAGGTGACCTGGTACACATTACACAGCTTGGGTGAAGCTGAGAGTGCCAAAAGGTGTCACCTAGAATCGAACCCGGGCACTCCGCTCGGCAGCCCAACGATCTGACCACTGGACTACCACTTCCCTCTTACTTCGATAGGAATTAGAATTTGGACGGTCCCTGAAAACAGGTATTATTTTCCCGGTAGGTACACGTCGTGGGGGACTCCCACACCACTTCAAAACAACGCAAAAATCCTTTACCCTACATGATTTCATCCTTCAGTTCTTCATAATGTCTACCCCCATTCATGCCGATACACAAAAATGCCATTTCTTTCTCAGCCACGCCCCTGCCTCCCCGACATACTCCTTTGCAGAAGTCTTCAAAATACTGTCAATGCCTACTCCATCCGAGGTAACTACCTTCGCCGAAATTTTCCGAACTCTCTCCTCTCTTCCCTATCTATTACCTGACTCTGATCCATCAACCATCCATCCTTGCTATCCATTATGTATTCTCCACTTTTCTTATCAAGCATTCTCCCATACACCTACGTCTCGAAGTCTTCCTATCTACGCTCAGCCTTATTCTTCCAAGGTCATCTGAACAATTCTATTGGAATAAATGGTTCCGGGTGGCATCCAAGGCCGCACCCATGGTAACCGCATCCCCGGCCGAAGAAATATAATTGACGTTACCGTCAAGCTAGGTCAAGCTTTCACTAGATGAACAGAGACGGATTCTCCCAAGACGTCCCTCTCGTCTGGAAAAGAAACAGCTTATCATCAATGACTCACCTCTGAGGTGTCTATTCGCGCAAGTTTCCATGATTTTTTCGCGGCTTCTCGTGGTATCACGAATTATTATATCGAAAGGAAATAATTTCCCGTGTTTTTTTCCACCAGTCATCAATCGTAGTTTACACAATAGCTCTCTCCTGCTAATAGTTACGATATTATTTTGGAAACCTAATTGGTAACTCCATTCATCTAATTATAACTTTCGACCCACAACAAAATACAGTTGGCATCCAAAGGGAGATTGCCACGGAAACAAATCGATTTCATTATTTTCTTCAATTCAGGTTATTTTTTATGCATACATGTATACATGTTCCATGACGCATTTGATAATTATGAAAAGCTGAGTAATATGGGTACAATTAATTAAAATTATTATCGGAAGCAGTACTTGCTCCACATACCTATAATTCATTCGAATCCAAATACCTATGCTTCATCGTATTATTGCTTATATATAGAAGAAACATTAATAGTAACATGAACAGATTAACTCCCTTGGTTTTCCCCTAAGCTCGTTTCATATCAATTTTGCTTCTAATTAGTTCAAGATAACGTCAGTCTGTGCAAATTAGGTGATTCGACGAATATTTGGCGATCGATTATCTGCATTCCATAATTTTTCCGCGATTGAAGTTGAATACATAATTAGGCATTTGTCGGGGAAAAGAATGAAAAGGCTGCATCAACCTGGGATGTTGGCGTAGAGAACTATGTCAAAATTCTACGGCATGGAAAAGTACTTAGATAATACATACCCACGAGAATGCAAAGGGGAAATTTAAGGGGGCTCCAATAAGAAATGCTGTTTGAGGTGAGATACTTAAAAACTAAGCGGCCTGAAAGTGTTGTCAATAACCGTTTTCCAACAAGCTCCTCGCCATGACGAGGTGGATGCCAGCGCGACCGGCTCGTCTTCTCGATCCGCTTAAATAAGGACTGAGCGAGCGATACGGAACCCATCGGGAGATTTAAAAGAAAAAAAAGCCCAACATCCGAGCTCCACGAGTCACATGTGGTACAAACGGGTGAAGCTGAGTCCCCTCTTTTTTGCACGAGGAGTCAAGATGTCTATTCGGGGTGAATGGCGAATGCTTGTTTTTTCGGAAGAGAAAATTTCAGGGGGAAAACATCGCGGAAAACGACGAGCTTAAATGCGTCTCGTGGCGTGCAGTATTCGTCCGAGGTGGTTAGAGTTCTCCGCATGGGCGCGATCCTCCGAAAACCTCCCTCGAGGACCAGGGCGAAGGGAGGTGAGTTTAGGAAGTACCGGAGGAAGAGTGGGGCTCGCCCACCCCAGTGCGGCTGGGCGAGATCCATGGCCGGGGCTCGCCCAGCCAACGGCGGCGCGGGACCCCTCGCCTCCCTCGTCGGTAACGTGATGGCATTCATCGGTCGGTTTGTACGATTTGGATCGAAACACGGCCCTTGAGCGCGTGATGATAGGTTTCGCGGGTGAGTACATTGCATAAACTGCATCGTTACGGGGCGCTCAGGAACGCGCGCGCGCGGGATCACGTTCGAAAGCCTTCGTGGGAAAAAGCCCGAGGAGGAGGATAGGGATGGAGCATGATTTCAACTCCCGACGGGGAAGGACGTTTTCTCTTTTTTTTCCCCCATTCCCGGAAAAGGCGCTGCGGAATGAAATGTTCACCCTCCCCGGTGAGACCAGGGATCGTTTCCCACCGGCACTCGGATCCCTCTGCATTTGCCCACAAAAGAAATTCCTCGGGGACGAAAATCGCAGCAACAAAAAAGCAAATCCCTCGCCTGTATTAAAAAAGTCAACTAAAAACCAAATAACCTCTTATTACGCTTATCTCATGCGCAAACGTTATACATCCGTTTATTATTTCCATCCCTCATTATTCACCCCCCCCCCTCATTGTTTCACCGTACGGAAAGTAATGGGAAGACCAATAATAAAACAGTATTGCTGCGCACTATGCATCAATATGACTGAAATCGACATTTTACAGGCGGTTTTAAAGCACGTGAACCAGTTTGACGGATGGATATTTTTTTAATTGGTCTTTAATAATTGGCCGTTTTTCACTTACCAATGGTTCAATTGCGAGCAAAATAACTTATGTACCTACGCCTCCACTGACGGTTTTCAAATATTTGTTTTATTGTGTTCCCGCACCTCTTACGTGCAATGCTTGGTGTGCCTCTTTCCAAATACATTTTTACATATAATACATTTTTGCTCCAAACATTTTGCTTGTCCTGACCAAAGTACGCTTTCTCAATGGTACACTCAACCTTCTTTTTGGAATTTTACTTGTTTCCAAGGATGCAAATTGACATTCTAATTCACAAATACAATTATCTGCATTAAGGATAGGCATTAGATTAATAGTGAAACCACATATGTTTGCGCATAAAATAAGTGTGTGACATTCATTACAATGTCCATCAAATTTTCGGTATTGCTTAGTTGAGAGCATAAGTGTGGTCTAGATACATATCACTCAGACGATGATTCGAAACCTTATAGAAGTGAACAGTACAATTATTAATGATGTAAGTTGAATTATTCATAAGACAAGAGTGTAAAATGACGACCTCGTCCAACACATATATATGCAGAATAAAATATAGGTAATGTGTATCTGCATATTCTTTGTTCTGGTGCTCATTCAAATTAGATAACGATGCAAATCAGAGGATGAAGCTTACTCATTGCAATACTCCAGAATCCACCCTTCCATATTCATCTTTTATCCCTACCTCCGGATCAGAGGAGTCCACAACTACTGGACGGATTCCGCCATTAAAAAATCAAATAAAGGGGGCCACCGTGCGGTCTGCGAAAGGTTGAGAAACACTATTATAAAGCAAAAAAGGTTGATCCAAAGTTTCATAACACTAGGAAGAATATTCCTGGAATTTCATTAAACGTGACTCTTTTTATCAGCTCGGCAACTGCATCGAACGTAATTTAAAGTTGTCATTATGCTCCAAAAAGGTATAAAATGAAACAATGGTTTTAGTATCAATAATTTCCTGAATATTAATTAATAACGCTAAATTTTTATATCCTCCCGAATAAGGGTCGACATTTCTTTCATTATTAGTTAAATCATTTTGTAAACAATTGGCCAATGTTGAAGGGAATCACATGTTGCAGGATAATATTCAATCCTTCTACGATACTAAATGAACATGCGTGTAAATACGTAATAAAACAGTGATAAACTAAAAATTAACCAAGATGAAGTGATAAAGTCAGGAAATATGACGACATGATAGAAAAAGACCCTGGCTTTGACATAAATCTGCAAATTAGTACGATCAGCTACTTTTCGGAGAAGTTGAGTTTTCCTTCCACCTATCGTAATCCGAATGTAAGATTTGTTTTTTTTATGCGCATGGTTCATAAACAGGCCTACAAAATAGGATTTTGAATACTCTGTAAGGCCAACATTATCCTTCCAAACCCTGATCTGGGTAACGAAATTGAAGGACTGGTAAAGATAAATGCTCGGTTAGGAAGAGAGACGAGTACTAACAAAATTAGGTTCAATTTCTTCCAACATCAAGCGTCAAGGTTAAACACATGATGGAAGTAATTGTATCGTGACTAGATATATTCTACTCCCGTGCACTATTCGATATTTAGTATATTACATTAATTTCACAACGCATCACTCACGACTTAAGGAGGAATACCGCAGCGCCTTTTAGCAAGGGTGTGAGTAGGATTAGAGCTGAACTTTCAGCCAGCTTCCTTTGCGCATGAGAATAAAGAGGGGACGACCTTAATCCAGGCGTACCCGATGAGCTCAGGGCAAAAAAATATTTCCACCTCCGGGACGTAGCCGAAAATGACGAAATGAAACGGAGGACTGGCAAACGACAAATTAATTTCGCTCTTCGTTATGAAGCCAGTCTCGAGAATGGGTCCTTCGTTAATAATTCCCAAGATGGAATCTCATCCCAAGACAAGTCTTTAAATCGGCAAGCATAACGAGCTGAGAGGTGGAAAGGCACAAAAACTTAAGATTGTGGGGAAGAAATAGATTCGGCATTTCGGTAAATATATTACACCTATTCATTCTCCACGGCTAACATGACAAGTCATTACCGTAACTGACGCCTTCATCACGAATGTGTCTCTTCAGAAAGTCAAGTGCGGCAATTTAAATGTCATTCAGAGCCATTCAATAGTTCAGGACTCCACATGCACATGCCATTCTAATTACAGGTATTATCACCACTTGGATTGCAACAACTATGAACATTCCTTTTTTATTTATGATATAAACGAAGTTTGTGCATTGAGATGAGGATGAAGTTAAAAATAAATTTCAAAGAAAAAAAAATACCACCTGGCGTTTCAGTAAGCGAGTAGTTTATGCGAGAAAAAATATTAGGGCGACGGAAATATTCGTTCAGAGCACCAAAATATAAGGTCCCTTCGTCACTAATTGATGCCACGCCTTACCGAAAAATCTCACGAATGTGCGCTTAGGTTATTTACCGCAACTGACAACGCCAATTGCACGCTAACATTTTAATTAAGGTTAAACTAGATCCATTTCATGAATAGATAACAAGCACATGCGAAAAAATGAGGAGTTTGCCAAGAAAATTCGATGAACTAGATGAGCATTAGAGGTGCAAAATAAAAATTGATAAAAAGCAAAAGCCCCAAATCCCGACTGCAAACATGACTGAGATAGAGTCTAAGATTATTTTTCCCACAGCACACGCCATTTTCAAGAGACATTGAAATAATATGTGGAAGAAATTTTAGCAAGCAAAGTCAGTGTGAAAATTGGATTATGCATTCACATGCCCTACTATCGGACTTAAAACATTGTTTACACCAACAGAGTAATATAGCTCCTCTATTATCTGAGATTTCTACTGGCGTGCATGGGAGATGTTTGCTCTTGAGTACAGGCAAAAATAGAAAATATGGGACCGGACATTGGAATTTTTTTCCAGGACTAATCTTAACAAACATTTCCAGTTGTGTTCATAATTATAAAAGACTCAACTCCGTTTAATCTAAAAATTTTGGGGAATAGATAATTTCAGAGTGAGAATTCTTTGAATGCTCGACTAAAAACAAGAGTGGTTGTACCTGGAGGTTTAGGGTAACTGCAACTCCTGCCGAACGTAAATGCCCGCATGACACCGCAAAATCCATGCCCTCGGCTGGATAAGAAATCGCGACCTTTGAATTTAGATGGTCTGTATTGCTACATCCGGGAGTAAGAACTTGCGGCGTACTTGCACGCACATCATCTTAACCTGGTAGCGAACTGGCAAACCTATGCAAAAAGGCTATCACCGCCTTAGCACTATTATCACAACGATGAAAACCAAACCGAGAGACCGAGTGACTAATGAATTGTTTCCGTGGGTGGACGAAGAGAGAACTCTATGGAAGACACTGACAAGAAAAAAGGAGAAACTTGTCAGGCATCATCATGAGTCACAATATATTGCAGAAGAATGTAATAGAACCGTTAAAGAGAAAAAACTACAGAGGTGGGACAGGAAGAATTTCGAGAAGCAAGTAATGGGAGACGGAAGGAAGATACTGGCAGGGAATAGAATAGCTAGGAGGGATGCCACGAACTTATGGATAACCGATGATTGGCTGATGAAATTTAAACCCATTTCCCTCGTTGACCCGGCTATTGGTTCAGTAGAACGCCGATTTCCTCAAGTTTTGGAATCAATAAAGTTATAAGTTAATAATTCAATGTGTCAGAAAACCCATAAAATCAGTAGGTATATGCTTACTTGATTCAAGAATAATGGTAAATGATTCTAAACAATCTCTTAAGTGGTCAGAGACTAATAAGGTATAATTATCTTTCCCATTTATATGCCATAGTCGTCTTTATATTTTAAGAGATTCTTATTAATCCTTGGCCCATCAAAAACTAATAGCTATAATTTAATAAATATATTCCCACTTTCCTTAACCCCAGGCTGTTTTCGTCCATTCTCGAACATTAATCTTTTTGATGAATCAGTGAGCGATAAACTTATTGAAATGAACAGAGATGAGTTAACCACTCTACAGTGACCTTTGAACGTTTTCTTTTATTCATAGTTAAGTTTACAACCCCTCCCATTTTTCTGCACGACAGTTAACTTAAGTTTCCAGAGACTAAAACAAATCCAGTTTTCCATTTAATAAGGTTAGTCTTCATAGTTTCAGAATCGTGTATTTTGCTATAGTCAGTTCTCTCAAAATACTCTATAACGGTTTATTTCACAATGCAACAACCAATGAGCTCTTTCAGGTTGAAATCTAGAATCGGTGAAAGACGAACGAACCTTCCTCATTAATAGTTTCACTCACTTCCCCATAAACCTCTTTCAGGGATGTCATTTTTCCCCAGCAAATTTTCTAGGTATTAGGCTAGGTTAACAAATTAAATCATATTAAGTATATCTTAAATTTATAGGAGCACCGAAAATCTGAGGGGAGGAGTGATCATGGCTCCACCCCCTCATCGTCGCCCATGCAACAAGCATTCACAATAATATGACTATCGTGGATGAAGGTGCTACGCATGCTTCCACTGACAGGTTTTCAGGGTATCGGCAACCTATTGGCCGAGGACTCCAGTGAAAATAACTGCCCATTTATGCATGCGCTATGCGTTTTCCTAGCTCAATACGAGATGAATCGAGGCTAAATACTCATATCGCGAGGCAGCCAGGAGTTCTAGTGTCAACAGTGTTTTATTTGGCATGCTTAAAAACAGCTTAAACTGTCATTTGCAAACCAGATGATGAAACTTGCGACAAAAATATTCACACATTAAAAGGAATTGGATATCATTCAAGTCCTCAACCCTATTACACCCGATGAAGGTGAACTAACAACTCATTTTCACCAGATTCATTTTCAAACATAATGCACTGTTATTCCAACGAAAAAAAAAGGAAAGCAATAAATTCAGCTAGGGAGCCTCAATAAATAAAGTTTATATAAAAATGCTTATATATATATTCAGCATGAGTCAAGCAAACACATAGAGGTTTTAAATTTAATAAATACATTTTAGAAGCCGATTATTTGAACTCACAAACACTAAGGTACTATATTGTAACCGGACCTTTCATTTCTGAAACAGTTATCGAAAATGGCAATTGGAATCTTAACAATCTGATTCAAACGTCTCTCAAGATGATAGCAAAATCTTCACGCATTTTTTTCAGAATCAGCAAACGCATTGTTTCAATTACCTGTGATATCATTGCAGAACAAATGAATACAATGATTAAAAATTACATTTATGACAATAAAACATGTGCTCGCGGCGTTTACCAAAACTGGGTGGAAAATGAAACTTTATAAAAGACCCAAAGGTTAAAAGGGAAAAATAATGAATCGCTATTAATAGACTCAAGTTCCCAAAAATTGTGTGCAGCGAAAAACACGGGGGAAACAAAGGAAGGGCGTCGTGACACTTGAGGGAAAACAAACGCGACGCTAGCGAAAATTCACAGACGGTCTGAAAGGTGAACAGCGCTTGATGCCGGATGAACGATCCCTTTTCGGATGACTTAAAACACAACTGCCGGAGGTTTAAGAAAGAACCCCTTCCTATTCCAAACGCGAAACATGAAAATAAGTCCCCAAGTCAGACGACGGCGTACATGAGAGAGGCGAGGAGCGCACGCAATAGCATCAGCTTTATCGACCGGCAGACCGCCACATAATTTTCCGTGGAAATCGTTGGGCGCGCTGGTGAGAAAGGGAGAGAAGCCAAAAGTCTCACGGAAAAATAAAAGATCCCATCTTTTTCGTCGGGATATTCGAGAGAAGCTATGGAGGAGGATGGCGTCGGGAGGGTTTCGGGGG
>LYUA01000029.1:595585-614501 GCA_002093875.1 Calopteryx splendens | reverse complement strand
AATTTCACACGCCGTTGGGCTTAGTACTGTGTGAGCTCTGCCCTCACCTACCAAACCGACCTTAGGGTAGATTATTGTGATGATGATTACATAGGTAGACGACACCATGACGGAAAGTTGAGAGAGATTGACTGCCGAACCGATTAGGCGTCCTTTTTTCCTCGCACAATTCGTGACCACAACAATAGGAAACACGCACGGTAATTTCAACTTCCCGAAAATGAAAATATGCGGATTGCCAAAAAGACCCAATGCCAATAATGGCTGGTGACCTAACACCCCATGCCACACGCCCTCGCGGCTGCTTGCAAGGTAAGATGTAGATAATTCCCGCAACACAAATTCGATTACAATCGGCACGGGGGGCGTGGGAAACCATGTTTTCTCCGGGTGACACAGGTCCTAGTAGCTACCATAAATTGGCACCTAATAAGCAGCATCTTTAATGAGCAATTTTATTGCCTAATGACTATTTTAATAGTTTAATGACTATTTTAATAGTTTAATGACTAGTTTAATGACTATTGACCAAGCATGATCCACTCCCAACAACTGCTGTCCAATAAAAGGAGCTACAACGCTAAATAAAAATACGAGGTAACTATTGACGATCGCCGTATGAGTCTGGGTATTCATAGCATTGAAGTATGACTTGGCCCATCCATGCGACCTAACTATCACATTTTTATAAGAAAATCCTTGGCATCCACTTATTACATCACCAATCATGAGGGTAGGTAAATGGCCGCGAGTTCGTTTAGGATGCGAAATAAAGAAACCGAGGTAGTCTAAATATAAAAGTTCACATTTTTATACCAAAACCACACTCCAGCTAAAGCATTACAACCGGTGGGTGTTCGAGTTATGGAAAGAGAAATTCTCCTTTCATGGCCGAGTGTTCCACCTTCATGCCATACTAATTACGTTGGCGGCATGGACTCAAAATTTGAATACAGCCTAGTTTTTCAAAAATATATAAGCATTCCCACCCCAGCATTTACGATGAAGTCTTTTTTTTCTGATTAAAATATCATTACAAAACAACTCAAAGGCTTCTAGCACGATATAATAGAATATAAGTGATTTCGTGACTTTGGCAGGTAATACCCAGTTCGTAGACGTAGCTTCACTTTTTATATTATTACACGCTAGCTTATCCTCTACATCTGGCAATATTATTATAATGCCTTAAAGCCTTATGCAACTATTACTTCAATATATGCAAAAACCATATTTCTGTCCACTATTTTCAATGTTTTTATAATCTTACACAATTTTACGACGTGGGTTGTTATCAATGATGATGAATTTTCCCTAAAGCTTTCTAATAATGGTTTCACAATTCCAGTAAACCTTGTTTCAACATGTTATTTAGGCATAAATTATGAAAAGTAAACAATCCATATCATGCCTAATAATAATAACCTTAATGCCCTCACCCATGGTGAAACAATAATCTCCTTGAGTAATACATATAACTTAATAGCCCAAAAGAAACAAATTAAACTCCATTCCACATCACAAACCATTATACTGCACTGATTTTAAAAGACAAATGTTTCAATTTAATTTAAAATATATGGAATTTTACCTGTCTGTTCCCAGTGATTCCGTCGAAACCACATGCCACAGCATCCTAGTGATAGAGGAATCCTAGAAGATACTTTTAAGTAACTAAAGCTAAGAACTGCACTTTTAGTATTAATCAATTATAGAGCAATATCTGAAACCTACACTTAAAGTTCTCATTCTTATAATTCAAGAAAAATAAGGAATTGCTGCATTCTTCAATCGCGTATTAAAGGTTACCGCTTAATTCCGGAAACATTGAGACAGCGAGCTATTGTCATCTAGCGGCTGCTTGGCAAACCATAATGTTACAAATAACCGCCTAATTTTGAAAAAGTTTAAATTAACTGTCAATTAATTCTTAATTACTAATGGAAGTTGTCACGATTGAACAAAATACAAATTATGGAATTGATTTACTATGAAAGTCTACTTTTACTGTCCAGAAATACTAAATGATTAGAAAAAAGAGTTACAAAATTCACGTGCGCAATTTACAATCCTTTCTCGCGGTATATAAGGCGATCTACAAGACAAAAAGATGTGATTCGCCAATTTTAATAGTCTTCATTATTTTTCAATCATTAAAACATAACCCATTGATATTTTGAAAAAATTGGTACGACTCGAATGATAAAAATCAGAAACTGAATCAGGATCTGTACAACCTCACTGTCTGGGGTGTAGGTAATAAGATGCAAGTAGCTATTATATAAAAGATAATTCGTCCATGAATTGAAGTTCCCTCCCCGGTGATCCTTTCACACTTCTAAACCTTCAGGTAATAGTGACAGCAGCAACGGTTGCATGTGCCTACTTCACTGAAACCCATAGCCATTTAATAACTGATCTGAATTAACCTATTGATCTCCGGTCCGTTACAAAATTCCACCTCAAACGTAACATTTACCAAAAAACCTCCCTCTATCATTAAAAATGTAACTGAAATAACAAAAGGCAAATGTACAACCCTTTTACCGCAAACACTTCTGGAGAACTTGACAGTATTTATCAAGTATTCCAATCTAAGAGAAGTAACAATTTTCTTTATTCCATACCATAATGCACATATTTCATCACACTTTTTTAACTAATCAAGGTATTGCAAGAAATTTTGAATGTCTTTCTAAAATAAAAAATATGGAAAGCTTGGAGTTATCCTCTTGTTAACATGACAATATATGGCAACTGTAGGGAAAGACTGTAAAACTTATTGAAAACATTGTGCTACTCAAATGTAATTCACATGACTTTCCGGATTAGATGAGTCAGATCTTTACTCTTAGTACATTCAATGGATGGCATGGTGTCCTAACAGGCCATGTTCAGCTCCTGACTAGTTTCCTCTGTTCAAATCTTGGTGATGCCTTAGTAAACCACATCGTGCAATCCTCTAAGGACAAGAGAAACATAATTTATGTCATGTAATCCTGTAGGTTCCAATAAAAAAACTGTAAATTAGCGACTTCAAGATGCCTTGAGTGTAATATGAGCTCTACCCCTGAAATGACCTTCAGGTGTCAGACATTTATATTAACCAGTAAATACAAACTTCTTACAAGTTATTGAACTAAATTGCTGCTAAAGGTTTTTTTCAGATAACCCACAGTTAACACCATGCTACATGTTATATTTCTATACCCAACCCCAATCAAATCACAGTAATTAACTCGAAGGTTAGTATGGTAGGTGAGGGCATAGTTCACCCAGTACTAAGCCCAACGGCGTGTGAAATACACACATCAGGGTAGGGTGGCCAGTTCCATTTCCTGTACCGCCTGATATCCCAAAATGACCTGGTACCTGAAAAATGGTACACAGCTAGGGTGAAGCTGAGGGTGCCCAGAGGCATCAGCCGGAAACAAACCCGACCCTCCAGTCAGCAGCCCAGTGCTCTAACGACTGGACTACCACACCCCCNNNACCCTCCAGTCAGCAGCCCAGTGCTCTAACGACTGGACTACCACACCCCCTTGAGCTTTTTAAGTAAAAATCACAATACAGTTATTCCCCTACTTACCATAATATACCAGATATCATAAATAAAAAATTGTAGCTTCCTGACATCCAGCATCAAATCTATTAACTAAATAGTGAAACATGACCTATTACATGCTGTGAGAGATTTTTCACAACCAGTGACGAGAAAAAAACGCATGAAAACTCAGAGACGTTCACTCACGTCCGCAGGACAGTAGGGGTTTGCTGCCAAAGATGTTGGTGGAGGTCTTACCAGTGAGTGTGTTAAAATAATATTAATGACAAGGGGATTACAGGGAGATATTGTAAAAGAAAAATATAGTGTCCACATTTTATATTCATAAAAATAGCAATAATTGTCATTGTGAACTCTACAGCTCATTCTTTCCACCCTGATGAAAAAAAACCCAGTTTTATTTGAATGCATAAGGATCAATGACACATTTTAGCACTACATTACCTACCTCTCCACACAGTGGCTTACACAATCAATACGAATGAATTTAGTCAATAGCCAACCAAAATTTTTGAATTTTTCCTGGTGAAAATGGTGAATTCCCTTTCTGTTTCTGAAACAACATCAAAGGTTTGGGCTACTACTGACAATGTCACTCTGACATGCTATCCAATGAGACATGCTAGACGAAGAAGAAAGAATGGCTGTAGTGCATATCACTACTTATGCACTGACTCATAGATTGGGTTTAGATCTACCGTTCAAGTAGTCACACTGAAGGTGTATACAAAAGAATACTGAATGTAAGGAATCAGGAGTTTACATTGCTTAAGTAGCTCATACACTTCTCAACGAGTATCAACACATGACCATAACAATACATTCGAAGACCAGTATGTTGGTGATGAGTTTGTTTTATCTTCTCTTAATAAATAAATTCACACTTTATTTCAGAAAAAAACAACAATCATATTTTTTATAAAGACTGCATAATCAGTTCAACAGAAACAAATGTGTAGCATCATTCAGACTGATACTTGGTTCTTCACCAAGCACCTTGCTACACCATTCACAATTCACTCAACACACTTCTATAAAATGTTTCACCCATATTTCCAGGTCAACTATTTACAGCTTTCTTCTTCTAAAACTTGATACTAGGAGAACCAAATGGAAAAACCTCATCAAAATAAATTTCTTCTGGTTGAGGTTCAGCTAAGTCTTCTGGGTAAAAGGTGGGAAATGGTGGAGCTTCCTTTAGACGCCTGTAAAATTACAAAATAAAATGGATTAAAAAAAGTCTTTGAAATCAAAAGACATTTCAAGCATTACAATTCTATCAATATACTTATACATTCAATAAAATCATATATGTACCATGTACAATAAGAACGTTAATGCCCAAAAAAGACACATATAGGTTGACAGTTAACCAGATGACTGGAAAGCCATAAATGTATTCACTTGGGGACTAAGAAAGTCAAGATGTATTTTTCTATGCTAATGAATAACAACATACTTTTTCAAATTTCATGACTTAAATCATTCCAAACATTTCTGTGACCAGAATGCCATAGCCAGTATATGATGCATCAGATCAATAATCGCAATAATCAACCTGAAGGTCGGTTTGGTAGGTGAGGATAGTGGTCACCCAGTACCAAGCTTAATAGCACGTGAAAATCACACATCATAGGATAGGATAGCCAGTTCCTATCCCTGTACTGCCTGTGATTTCCCAGGATGACCTGGTACTCGAAAAATGGTACACAGCGTGAGTGAAGCTGAGGGTGCCCAGAGGCATCACCCCGAATCAAACCTGGGCCCTCCGTTTACCAGCTCAGCTCTCTATGCAATGACTACCGAGCACCTTATATATCGCATAATACATTTTTTTAATGCTAACCACAGAATCTCAGGGATATAGGTTGGCATAGTACAACTTCAAAATGTTATAGCGATAGAGAAAATCACATCTTAATGAAAAATCTTAAATATGAGTATTAGTCAGCAAAAACAACAAATATATACATATATAATTAGATGAATGTTGCAGCACAGAAATTTTTTTTGGAAAATCAGAGGAAATCATACCTTAATGGAAGGACTGTATCATATATCTGAACAATGGAATTAGTTTCACCAGGAACTGATAACCCTTGAACCCATATTACATTATATCTTGTATTAATTCTCCATACCTGAAAAAGTTGATAACATTAATTTTCCTCATATCCTGAAATATAAGTATGCATTTTCACTTAAAAATGTAAAAACTATTTAATCATATTTTTTATCATAGCTGAAATGGAGATAAGAGGAAAATATAAAGACTGAGATGTGAATGGCAATAGAATTCATTTTAGCCAAATATTTTATCGAAGCCATTCAATCCTACTCATTTCAGCTTAAATGTCCATTATTCCTGCTGATTCAATTATATTACTCCAATAAGTCTGCAAACTCAGTAGGAATAATATAATAGTTAATATATAATAAAAGTACAATGTAAACATATAATGGAACAATAAGCCAGCAAAGGAAAGATATGCTAGAGAATAATTGCAAAATGTAATGAAATTCAGCAAGTTTCAAAAATGTAAACTCTATGGAAATGGAGTAACTGTATAAAATGGCCTTTTGAATATAAATTACCTTGAGCCCTCGACAAGTTCTATTTCTATTTCCCATATGACCAGGCATCTTAGTACCAGGCCACACACGGCCTTTTTCACCACCACCTCCAATGTTACCAGGCCGACGATGAGTCTTGGTTACACCATGAGAAGCAGGCATTCCAGCGAAACCCCATCGCTTCATTACACCTTGAAAGCCTCGATAAACCCTAGAGGAAGGCATGGACATACATGAAAAAAATACTAACGTTAAGTAGGTAATTCAACCTACTGAAAATAAACATGATGACCATTACACCTACATCCCTGGGTAGAGATCCTATTGAAGGTGCCAACCCAGTGACTCAATGGTTTCAAAAACACCTTTTGACTAAATTATACCAATAGCATTCAGGCAAGGCCAGGGCCCTGCCGACAGTGGGGCAAAGTAGGTGGTGGCTACTTGACCTCCCTCACCTAGCCTTTCAGTCTAGTCCTGAAATTTATCCAATAATGCTTTTCAATAATTGGAACTTCTTGGTGCTGGTGACCACCTGCAGACTTTTGCAGAAAATTGTGCATGTGTTTGTGCATGTAAAAAGACCTAAATGTCTGTTCATGTGAAGAACATGCAACTTTTTTGGGTGATATGAAAACTTTGAGCAAAATAAGTTTGAACTGTCATAATACTGTGCTACAATCAATGTTAAGAGGCATGATGAAGGGTATCACCTATCATTTTATGTGGAGGAAATGACCCACAAGCACAAAGTCAGAAAATCAATCTGATGTCTTTTTAATATAAATCAATATAAAGTTAAATAAATTCTCTCTCCAATAATGAGTCATTATTGAGTAAAATAGGTTTGAATTATTACGTTAAATAGCTGTAAACAATGTTAGAGATTTGAGGAGCATCACCTATTTTTCTAAGAGAAGGAATGAACATGAATAGACTGGTTGTTCTGGACATTTCCCAGAGCTACATAAAGTTGTATATGTACATGAAAAAATGTCACTCCCTAGGTCCATGCACCTAATTAATGTTTTTGCCTGCAATCTTTTAATGGTAATACTGTAGGCAAGCTGCAATAAGATGTTTAACTTTAACTCAAAAAGACACTGATTTGGAAACTAAATTCAAAATAAGAAAAACTACTAACCAAAAATAACACAAATGTTAACAAAACAAGAACATACATAATATAAACTGCCCATAAGAAACACAAAAAATAGTACCGTAAATTAATCTTAAATTAAAACCAAACAAACTGATTTGTTTCAAATGAATTACACATGCATGACCTGACCTTGTTCACTACAGGTCTGATGCTAAAAAAACAGGAGGTCCACTTCATTGAGCATTTTTTTCTTGTACACAAATATCACTTTCTCCCCTTGCACACATATTCAATAAAAAAACAACCATCATGATATTAATCCTTTCCCTGCAGTGGTATTTCCATTGCCATATGGAGTATAAGAAATTAATAAGAATAAGAACAATTTAATAAGAAATAAAGAAAAAAAAATTGAAAGTGAATGTGCCTCCATCTATTGAATGAAATGCAAACGTTTTATCATATACTGTATTGCCACACGCGCCTGTACTACAATGGAATATAAGGAGAGGTGAAAAATGCAAACGAAAGCCAAAACGAGACATACTTGTCATTCACATAGTAGGATATACAACACATGACGAGACATTATTGTCACTTGCAGTGAAAGGGTTAAGCAAATAATTCCCTCAACAGCAGTAACCACAATAAATAAATGAACCACAAAAAAGAGCCCATATTTTCACCAGGAGCAACAATGCAGGTATTGATGTCATTAAAATAGTCAGAATTTTATGCTTAAAACATTTTTCCAATTTTTTTAGGGAGATAGAGAATATCAATATTAATCAATTATTTATATTTTAAACCATGTCCCATACCTTAAGCTCAATTATTTTAATGAAAGAAAGAAAACTCTCCGCATGGAAATTCCCACCTTTTCCCAATGAATAAAGAAAAATGTTCCTGGGCTCAAATCTGGGTTACTTCTATAGGTTCTTAGAATGTCCTTGTCCATTGTGGCATTCAACATATCCACATGCCAAATTTCAATTTTTCAGAACATCTGTCAATACCCATTCCACGAAACTTTATATATCATTCAATATCCAGGGCTGTGTGCTCTAAGCACCCATATGACCAACACGCCAAATTGCCCCACTGAGGTCAGAGAGGCATCACTGGAAAACCTATACTTATATATCTATATATATACTATGCATAACATAGAATATATAGATAAATGAACCTCAGAGTAGTTATTATTAAATTATAAAGTAAGTTAGTTAGTTTAAGTATTTATTATTAAATTTTGTTTTCTCCCAAATTCCTGTAAAATTTTCATTAAATCCCAATTTTCTATGTCCTAGAAATCTTATGTCCTAGAAATATCATAGTTCCTTGGCACTATGCTAAATGATAAGAGACCTAGATGTTACACTGAAAAGTCTTGCAAAATCATGAGGTATGGGGTATCAAGAAACCAAGCATGAAAAGATGAAAATGAAAATAATTTTTAAATGAAAGTAAAATGTTTATTTAAATAAAATTTAAATGTTAGTCTCCTATTGTTATTATTTTGGTTGCAACATGTACTTAGAGGGGGGAAATATGTCCTTGAATTTCAAAGCAGGAAGATATGGTATTTTCTGATGGATGATGCAAGAGAAGTCTACTGTTCCACAGGAATACCTACTTTTGAGAACACTTGAAGAACACCTGTGCTTCTGAAATTTCATTTACCATCCTTCATGGTTTCCTAACTCTGCCATTAATATATTAGCCATACCTCACGTGATAAGACTAGCAGGAATTATATCAGATTTATATAAATCTGTTATTAAGCCACTCTGTTCCAGCTTGCCAATGCAGTGCAAGGTTTAGTGTGTCCCCCCAATGTGCAGTGTACATTCATGGTGACACCTTTGAATTAAATTTAATCTTGTAAGTACAACCTGAGATGTAACCAATTTTTTGTACAATAATCTGAACTTACTAAGTTTTAAATATTATTACGACATAGTATATAATATATGAAATATATTAGGTGACTTTTAATCAGGTGACTTTTAACAATAGCAAAGTCTGCTCTATTATGACTTGTGACTTTAAAAATGTTTCAAGGATACTATTAACAAGGTTTAAAATCAAGCTGCATGCTATTTGTATTGTTATAAACAGGGAAAACGTAGTCTTCTGGTTTAATATAACTCTAGAGGAGGCTCTGATCAGTAATATCCTGTCAATATCAACTTGTCTAATTAAATCAATGTTGCATACTACACTGGAACATAAAATTACTAAATTTGCAAAAAATACAAGAAAACTTACGTTTTGCCAGTTACATCAACATATTGGCCGGGTTCAAAATGTCTAGCAAGCAACGGGGTTCCTGGCTGAATGGCTGCTTGTGGTGAAACATAAAATCGTGTCACGACTCTCTTCGGCATCAAACCACTTTCAGAAAAGAGCCCACAATACTCTTTGGTAAACTAGGTATAAAATTTAAGAAATTAAAAACCAGTAAAGAATGAATTCAATATAAATAAAATGTACAATGCACAAACAAACTAACGTTTGAGGTACGAAATAGGTACACCCATACTTAGATACTTGTTCAAAACAGGTACGCGCTTCAATCACTATATATTGACTTTGCCAAATAATTGGCCCAACGTACATTTTGAGGATCCGCACTTTCTGCTCCCACCAAAAGGCATCCATATTTGAGTTTGTCCTTTACAGGTCTTCGTCTCCTGTGTGGCCGATCAGTCATAACGAATTCCCCTGGAGGTTGATAGCTCACAACATGATTATCAGAAACCTAAATAGGCATGTCAACAGTCAGTTTTTACTCAAAGGTTTTTGTAGGTTTTACTTAACTTACACAATCACATTCTTAGGTGGAGCAAATATAAGGTAAGGATTTAAACATGTCCTCCAAAAATATCAAATAAATAGCAACGTAGTACACCCGTTGAACGACATTACCATAAAGTTGCCCTTTCCCCCCTGTGCGCTCTAAAGGACAACGCTTACTCGTAATACTAACCTGCAACAGAGTTGTCATAATTTTCGAACCATCCTTAAGCCACAATGGATAGCATCCTATCTTTCTAGCGATGACACCTGTCCTTTTGATTCCAGGGGCCCACTCTCCTCTATTTAAAGGTGGTTCTCTTAATGGGCTAGTTAATGAATAGCGATCGCGAACAACTTCGTCGATGAATGATTTATTTTCTGGGGTAAGATTTTCCGGATATTTCTGTATTGGCAAATGAAATGAACATAAGCCATGTGAAACACAAAGAAAATATGAAGAATTGCGTGAAGGGCAAACAAAAATTGACTTACGGCTCTTTCTTTTCGAAGAAGCCAAGTAGGGTAGCGCATTTTCGGATGGTTCAAAAGAGTCTTCCCGCGAACTTGAAGGGCTGTGGCTTCAAAACTGCAAATTAAATGACAAATGTTTCACTAGCTTCATTCTAGTTTGTTATAAACCTCAAACTCTCAGACATACCTCACACTTAAAAGAAATCTAGTAGATCGGGTCGCATTCGCAAGCACTGTAGAACCCATGCCTGATGTAAACAAGGCCGCCATGTTTGGAACTAACCTGCCATCTATCCAAACGAGTGTTTTTCTGCTGATGGAGTAGGCGTACAATGAATTTATTAAACAATTTTTCTACGGTTATGTCTTCTTGATTAAAAATGAGCATTCCATTATCATCTTTGGGCTCCCAAGTATTTGGTAAGGACATTTCCAACATTTTTCTATATGTCATTCATGATTATTTAGCATTTATAAGTTCATATTTTGCGATGTGCTTGATTGAGGGCCCTCCATGCCGAAATTATTTCCGTGAAATGAAGATCAATGCTGCACAAATTACTCTTTGTGTCATCAAGTCGGCGCCTGACTTTCTGTTACAGCTGAATATTGAAAAAAAAATTGGTCTGGCGTAGCTACCAGTTAAATAAAGCTATTCGTTTTGACTATGTTGACAGTAGTAATTAAAATGATGAAGCGCATATACATCAAATAGTGCATGATGTCTGTATTCATATTGTCGATGTTTGTGATTTTATTTGTCCTTTTCTCTTTATGGACATTGAAATAGCAGTGATTTACTGACCCATTAATTTGCCTCAGTTACATGTAAGAACAGATTTCTTGTGCACGCATTTCATTTTGACTGTAAGTTGCGTTTGAACATAAATAAAACTTACCGGTTATTAAAAAAAAATACTTCGCCCATTTGAAGTAATCTCCTGTGATAAGCACCCTCAGTTGAAACCAGTGATAAATTGTGGTGTCAACCTCAATATGCTGTAAAAACGGACTTAAGGCCTATAAATCGTTAATTAGAGGCGTCGTGTATAATTATTAAATGGTTGTGGTGGGCCGGTTTTTCCAACCCCGCCAAATAAACACAAAAGGTGTATTTTTTACTTCGAAGTAACAATATTGTAACAGTTGAGCATACCACGGACTGTCCATGAAAAAGGGAACCGTAATTGGCAGGTACACAATTATATTCTAGTGCGTAGATGACCGTATTAACTATCCATCTTCCTAATTACGTAGTCATTCTGAATTATGTTGCCTCTAAACATCTTAGTCTTTAAACAGAGGTTTGACAATCACGCAGTGCATCCTTAAAGATGTGCACTTCATAAAATATCTGACTGTATGGCTTCAGATATTTTACATAATGCGGATTGAATTATAGTCAGTATGCCTTCTCTTTTAACTTAAACAGCCTTGCCTTAGATGGAATTGAGGGCACCAGGTGTATTGGTATAATAGTTTCTTCCAATTGTACTGTGCATAATTAAGTAGAATTCCAAACAAAAAATCTGATATTCTATGTACTAAATAAAATATGCTGCATGATTTTTGTAGTTCACCTTCCCGGGATGTCTAACCAAGTCCACGAACCATGCCAAGACATTCATATATGTGGAGTTTGTAAGCTGTCTTTCACGAATGTGGACAACTTCCTTGCTCACAAGAAGATAGCATGTGGTAAAGACATAATTCAGCCACATCCACCTTCAGAAATAAGCCTAGCAACATCAGCACCTTCAATAGTGACTCCAGAAACTGCAACAACTGCAGCATCTATTCAAACCATCTTGCAGCACCCAACAACATTCATTACACCAGCCCTCACAAATGCCAGTGGTGGTTTAATTCACTCTTCAGGTGAAGTGCCCCTGGGAGGCCAAATACTGAGAGTTCTCTTGGGAAACAATGAAATTGTGTTTGAGAGACAAGCAGAAAACCAAGGCTCTACCATCAGTGATTTAATACCTGATGAGACATTAGAAATACTACCAGATCTATCTGTCAGGAAGGTGAGTGCAACAGTTAGTGAATTATTTAAGTAAACAGTCTCCTTGTCGGATGGTACTTATTCCATATATCTTCTGTAGTTCAAGGTGATAATGCTTATATCACATCTTAAATACCTATCTACTTTGTGGGAAAAACCCTCAAAATGTATGCATGTTCCTTAGGAATGAATGCTATGGAATGATAATGATGTACTCATTTAAATAAATAGTGGTTTTGATAAAAGTGTCACCTGCATGGTTAGGATGGGCTTGTCCAGGTGTAAAAAGGTATAATCAAAGACTCTAAGCTTATTCGATCTCCAGTGGCATTAGCATAGGGAGACTGTTGTTCCCTCAACCTTCTGATTTCCTACATATTGTCGAGAATCTCTGGTATTCAGAATTAATTTTGGGGAAGGATTAGATTTCTTGGCCTACCAGTCAGACTTTTGAGGATGACTACACTTTAATCTTCACATTTTACACAAAGCAGAAAGGTTAAAAACAATTTAGGAATTGGGATATTTTATTGTCAACTCACAAGGTTGAATGTGTTCATCTCCAGTCCCACAATACGTCATCTCCCATATTCCATTCCACACCAATCACCCCTGCCAAACACCTTCTTATCTCAATTCCCATATGATCCTCTCCCCTTCCATTACTCCTCCCTCCTGCAAGAATATATCCTTCCCATGACCATTCCATCACTACAAACTTAACACTAGTATATGATTTTATGGGATGCAAACCGAAAACTAATACCAAATTTGTCAAGTCTCATGCCAAACTAGTGCCTTCACCAAGTGGTAATGGTGTGCACCTCACATATGCTATTTTATGCAGTCAAAGAAAGAAAAACTAATACCTCATATTAACTAACACAGTAGGCCCACTACTCCTAAAACATGTTGTGTGTCACCCCTCAGTTTTCACTCAGTTATAATGCTCTATTCTCTATAATGCTTCTATAAAGCTCTATTCTCACTTGAGTAGCCTCCTTGTTGTGATCACATGTATTAATGAAAGAATTATGAATAATAGAAAGATTATCATTATATTTGATAAATTCCACTTATTTTTATTGATGTATTTTATCATTTATTTACTACTATCCCACTGGATTTCATTTATTACTTTCATTATGCAAAATATTGTTACAACGATTATTGAAAGTAATTATTTTTCATTTACAGTATGGTTCCCTTCCTACTTTCCTGGAATTTTATGAAATCACTCCTTAAAAAGTGTCATTTGTTTTATGAATTACTGTAAAATATTTATTGGTATTGTTCTAGAATACGATTGATGACAGGTTTTTTGTGGGTTACATGGCATCACTTTGATTCCACACCTTATCACCCTGGCAATGCCATTGGTGATTTCATATTAAGGAAGAACCTCTAATTTAGGGATCTCCAATTACCTTCTCTGAATTTAAAATATACTAATAATAGTGCTTTCTCATATCAAAAAATTGTAAACATGTTATGGGGATCATTGACTATTCAACAAAGATTTTACATTTAAAAAGTTCACATTTCACTTCAAAGTGCATTTCCTTAACGATAGAACTATGATTCCCCTTACAACATATTTTATTCTCTAGAGTTTAGCCTGAGCAAATATTTTCAGAAATTAATATTGCATAAATTAGATATTATTCCACAAAATATATTTTTTCAACAGTTCATTGACATAGTAACTTAGGTATTTAAGTTTAATTAACAAACTTTAGGTCGTCATCAAGTTATTTTGTCTCTATTCTGTGGAGATGTGACGATTTTGCCAAGCATTAAAAAGAAAAATATATGAAAAACTAAGAAATGACACTAAAACAAACCAAAGACTGAAAATTATTCTTATATCATTGATAAAGAATAACAACTGAATAGAATTTAAAAAATGATTGAAAGACAATGAAATTTATAACTAACTAATGAAAATATGCTAAAAACAAGTCAAAGAATATGAAGTTAAAATATAAAAACTACAGAATTTTAAAAACAGGTAAGAGTCACAACTTCAAGAGCTACAGTAGAATGCAGGATTCAACAGGGCTCAGTTGCACTCTTGTTTTGTTAAATAACTAAGTTGTGAAGTATTTTCGACTAACTTTTGTCCAAAATATTTTATAAAAAAAGGCCTTTAAAATATTTTTTATGCTGTGTTAAACCTTAAATAATGTATCCCTGTTTATTCATATAATATATTTCTCTGTATTTAATTTCTCGGACAGCAATTATTCTGAATTCAGCAACACTACCACTTTCATATCACAGTGAAAACCAGTAGTAAAATATACTACTCTATGATATTTTGTAATTGAGTGCATGGACAGCATTAATAAAATAAATGACACATCACTAAGCATAAATTTGCTCTTTGCCACCAATATTATTTCCCTTGTGAATGTGATACTTCAAAGTCCAGGTTCCTCCTTAAAATTTTGGATATTAATAGACATTCAACATCTTTATTGAATATTTGTAGGTGGTGTTCATGATGCCATATTTTCTACATTGGAAAATACAGAAAAATATATTAATGGTGCAGAGGGTACTGAGTGGCAATGGGTTGTTGAAGACTGTTATCGAGTAGAGAAGTTGAGTAAGCAGGGCAGAGGTAGGAAAAGATTAGGCATGTTGGATGAAGTGGAGGGTGGCAGAAATTATGCAGAATTGTAGAATGGGTTAATGTAGTGTAACTGAATGTGTACAATATACATAATTAATTTGGTGTTGGCTGTTGAAATGTTATTGAGGTTTTAGTCATGTAGCAGTGGTTTCCATCAGCAACCTACCCTAACTGGTAGATTACCATTAATAATAATATTATATGTTGAAGCTTGTCGTGAAATTCATCCATGTCTATTTTATTACATATTTCAACAATAAATAATAATTAATGAGATATTATCTGTAAAAGAAATCTTCATTGTAAAAATCTGGGAGATAAAAATAATTATGTAGTTTGTGGTTTTATCATTGTGTATTTGTCATATATAGACACATAAATCCAAATCTATCCGCTTATCCCCTTTTTCATAGCTCATTGCATGCTCTCTCATGCTGAAGAAAGAAATCATATTCCCCCATTGAATGAGAGATAGAAACATAGCAAACCAATAAAAATACATACATGTCACTTAAACAAAAGAAAAGCACATTTGAAGTGTCTTCAGAACTGACTGGACTTGCCAGTTTTTTGTAACCATCTTACCACTCTTATCCACCAATATGGCTGGTTGTGAATTTCCGAGAGATTTCGTCTATTTTAAAAATATTCTTGGGTTAATTTAATTGTAACACACTTCCACATAAAAAAATATCTGGGAGTATTTGGGTGAGTTGAAAGGAGTTCTTTTTAACTCTATAGGCTGGGAAGACACAGGAATTGTAAAGCATACTGCCACCTCCATACAGAGATTGCATGGGGAAAATTAAAAAAGAGCTGTGGACATATTAAAAGCATACGCTTTTTGCTAATCAGTGTAAGGTGCTGCATAATCAATTTTAATTCAATTATGATACTCCAAGAGTAGAGTCATAAGTTGTGATTCCTTTGAGTAATGAGGATCATTCCATGGTTATAGCAACATCAGAAGACTGACCTTGTGTTGTAGAAGACATCAGTTTTGTTTATAAAGATTACAGATTATAAGGTAGTGGAAGACAATTTTGCATCCTGCATGTTTGAATCTTTATATAGTTGTGCAATTGTAAGTAAACATAAAATTGTCTGTTTTACATATTGTATTCAAATGATAATTTTATCTGTTGGTTCTGCAGCCAACTTAACAAGTACATTCACTTTTCCCTTTCCTTTAATTAACAACTGGTGTCATAACACCCCCTGCCATATTCATTTGTAGCAGCATGTGGGGTATAATGTAGATGTAAGAGGCATATGCAGAGCATTTCAAGTACACTGCCCTATCCTTCTGATGGGGTATTAAAATGAGTACCCCTTAGTGTTAGTAGTTCAATGCAAAGTTCATGCCCTTTCTCCATTCCTTAAAATCTTATCTGTGGCAAGATACCGAACTATGTTCAATGATACAAATAGTCTATCACTTAGTCACATCCTCTACTACCAGCTGCTACAGTTTCTACAGACACTGTGTTATAAATTCCAATGTACAATGAGTACCCTCTTAAATCTATGTTACATGATGGGGAATGGCATTCGGTTTTAAGGAATTGGATAAGGAGTGTGGACCTTCAATTTTTCATCTCACATTTTTCATGAAATAAGGAGAGCATAAATCTAATATCTTTGGCCTTTATTTTTATCATTTCGTATTTATGGTTCATTAATCAAATACAAGTTAGGCTATGAATAACTGATTGATATAGAGATCCGAAATTTAAACTTCTGACTACATTTTTTTGATAATTACATTATCAAATTATATATTACAATATATAATTACATGGCATTAGATATTTTTGCTGATGATTCCCAACTGATCGGCAAGTACTGGGGGAGGAGGGGGGGGCAATAAATCAAGTTAATTAGAATTGAGTTTCTACTGTACTCTCCTTATATAAATTAAGAAAACGCAGACCTACAAGTTTCCAAACAAAAAGTCAAAATGAAATTCACATAATATCAATTCAGGGAGAGATGTAAGGCTTTAATTTCTCCCCAGCCTATGGATGGCAATCAGTTCTTACCCATTCAGCATTTTAATTTGTAACTGTTAATGGAAATAAGGTTAACTGGTTTATTTTTTGCAAAAAGACCACATTTTTCAGCAATCATTAGTGTGATAGAATTCATAAAATGTGTTTTAGGCATTTTTAATTTATTCTTTATTTAAATTTCAGAGTTTGGATGAGAAAAATGTCTTGATTGATCCACTTAGTGTGAAATCTGAGCCTGAAGCAATAAAAAGAGAAGGTGGTTTATCTGTAGAGCCATCTACAGTTATTGAAGAGAGGACATCAAAGGAAGACTGCCAATCAATTGAACAGGAGAGAGGACGAATATTTCAGCATGATGAAGAAAATGTGGTTTCCTTGTTGGCTAATCAGCTAGTAAACACTTCTGGTTCTGAAGATAAACAAGGTATGTCATATATGGACTGGTGATTCATATTCACTAAACATCCACAAAAAAAATCAGGTATCTATCCTGACATTTGAAAATAAAAAAGGACTCTTAAAGGTCTTATAAATGCAAGACAGTTTCTCTCAGATACATTTATAATAATTTCAATATTCATAATCAAATTGAAGTTCATTAAAGAATTTGATTAGTTTCACCATTTAGTTTCTCTTTTAATTTTTAACATTCCTTTTGAATTCTCTTCGTAAGCAAAATATTTTTGTGTCCCCATACATATTAAACATAGGAATTGAAATAAAGTTCACAATATTATAAGAGGAATCTTAAGATAATCGTAAAAGTTAGAGGGCATAAATTTGAGCAAGTAGAGCATTATAGCCATTTATGTATGCTTGGGAAAAATATTGGTAATGAGCTAAGGATATTAGATGGAGAATTGGATTATTTAAAGAAGATTTTGCAGTAGAAGGGAATTGGTGGCAAGAACCTTGAGTAAAGATATTAAAAAGAAACTTGTGAAGGTGTTGATATGGAGCATGGCTATGCATGAGTCCTAAATTAAGTCATTGAGGTAGAAGGACAAGGAGGTTTTTTAGATGTGGATGTGAGAAAGGATGAAAGAAGTGAAAGTGATGGAAAAGAAAATGAAAGAAGAAGTATAGGTATAGTAGGCGAGGAGAAAAAGCTGTTTGGAGAAATTTAAAGAAAATTGAATGCAATTATAGATTGTTGAAGATGGTGATAGAGGGAGAAGGTTAGCTAAGTAAGGTAGCGGGAGGAAAATAATATGCGTGTTGGAAGAAGGGGGGCAGAAAGTATTTGTAGCTGAAGAATGGGTTATTTTTAGTGTAGGCTGTTCGATGTTAGTAGTGTGTTAGCCATGTAGTAGTGGTACCCATCAAAAACCTATTCTTACTGGTATGTTACAATTAATACACTGTTATAAGTACTCGGTTAAAATTCTCACTTTCTATTTTGAGTTGTTTTCAATCATTTTACACTAGACCCTCTATTTCAAAGTAAGATAGGTACATGATTTCATGTTATGATTTCCATCTCACTAGCTAGTATCCCATGTTATTCTCATCCATATCTTATTCCCTTTCAATGTTCTAGGTAATCAGCCTAACCTCTTCTATCTAACTATCATTAGATTATTTCAAGTATTCTTTTCACCTTCCCTTAAGGTGGTTCCGTCTGTACTGCAGGATTTTAAAGTCTATTTTATTCAAGTACAAAAACTTTTTTTTTTAACTTAAATATTTTTTAATATTTAAAAACATTTGTATAATATTATAATGGTGACTAACTGATACTACA
>LYUA01000029.1:560623-571029 GCA_002093875.1 Calopteryx splendens | reverse complement strand
CGCTATAAAAGGCGGGGAGATCTCAGAGTGGGGGCAACTCTTCCCAACAAACCCTTCGCCCAGGGCGTGGGTTGAATCTCAGACCTCCCCAAGCGTTCTACCGAAAGACCTCTCCTGTGCCACTCCCTCCAATCTCTGCTGTGGGTCGAAGCCTTGACCGCCGCAGAGCTCCCTGTCACCCCGAGTCTTGCCCGGTACCCTTCGCTCGGAGAGTGGGTCGAATCTCAGACCTCCCCGAGCGTCCTACTGGAAAACCCAGTCCTATCCTGTGCCGCTCCCTCCACTCTCCGCTGTGGGTCGAAGCCCTGACAGCCACAGAGAGCCCTGTCACCCCGATACCCTCCTTCCCCTACCTACTGCCCGATACCCTCCTGCCCCGATACCTACTGCCCGGTACCCTCCGCCCGGAGCGTGGGTCGAGTTTCAGTCCTCCCCGAGTCGCCGCATCCCACCATAGGAGCCCCCGACTGAAGGGTTGGGTGGTCCCACCTGTAAGTGACTTCCCTCTCTCCCCATCCCCGGGCACCTGGCCCTCCGTAAGCACAAAGGTAAAATTAAAGTGCTGACTAAAGAACCACTACTCGTTTTCATTCCATACTATGCTCCCACCCAATGATGTTGCCATAGCGATCTATGCGACAACATATCATAGTAATGTCAATACCACATCATAGTGGTGTGGTGTTCACATCACTACCATTACCATATCATAAGATACAAGGTTTTTGCAGGGAATTTTAAAGGTTGCATTTAATGGAAGTCTAAATTTCTGTATGGCCATCATTTAATAGTGTTAGATATAAGTACTTCTGTAAATCAAGGATCATTTAATGTAAGAATAAAGTAAAAAAGGTGTCAAGAAAATGGCACTAAATACAAAAATGAACTCAAAAATCGATATCATAAATCAATTTAATTGCAAAAGTTGCAAGAACTGTAAATTCTAGTCTGCTACACCTGTATAGGTGTTGTTAAGTTTAATTTTTTTGTAAAATATTTAAAATTATACAAAAGAAGAAACTTCCTAAAAAAATACTTTTATGACCCTTCAAATCTAAATATGATGAATGTTGTTTTAAATGAATTTGAGGTAGTAAAATTTTTACAGGAATCAAACAAAAAAATTAAGCTTTTTACCAGAAGAAAGCCATTTAATCTATTTTTTACTTTATAAAACTATGCAGTGGTATGATACGATTTATTGGGTGAAAAAGACCACTGGTATGAATGATCCACTGAAATTGAAATGAAAAATTACAATGGTCGCTACAATTTACCATGGGAAATTGAACTTTAGTACTGTGGTTGGTTCTGATTTCCCATGAAAAAAATATTGTTACATTTAGGATCAATGTGGGAAATTATATTTGCCAATATAAGCTACAATGTCCAGCTAGAAAAATTTTTTCCTGGTTTTTCCATCTCCTCATAATACACACACCCTCATAAAGGATCACAGATAATGTCTTTTCACCAACAAGGCCACTATGCTCACCAAGGATGGGGTTTATCTATTCCTCCTCCACTAATTGTATGACCTTTGCACTTGTTCATTCCGACTCCTGCCCTCTCTCTTATTGCTCCCATCACCTTCTTGATCCTATCTTCCCCTCGGCTATGCTTTGTATGTACTCCTTATCCTTGCACCCCAAGCCCCTTTCCCCAACTCTGTCCGTGCATGTATATTATAGATATTGTTTCATCTCTTGTTTAACAGTGAAACTGGTTGCATTGCATATGTTAAATAAAAGTATGGGAAAGAACTAAGTTAATTTCATTACAATAGTTTTATCATTATTTAGGCCAACATTAGTTTCTCTTTTATATCTTTTGGTCAAGTTACATATTAATAAAAATGTTAATTAAGTCTTAAGTCATCAAAAAGTTCACATTACAAAATGATATTTGGCCAGCATACTTTTTGATTGAATGTTACCAATCCTAGAGAGTCCATATATTTAAATTGTGTTGTTTTTTACACAAGAAAGCAGACTCCTTACAACATATTATTTCGATACATATTCTATAGAATTGGAGCCATTCAAGAAATATGTAAGATGTTTCAGGGGGAGAGGTCTGGAACCATCTCACATTAGATTTTTGGAGACCCTATTGTATCACTTCTTGAATGATCGCCTACCGCCAGTGTCCCTCTGGCAGCAAAATAAGCACTTTTCAGAAGGTTAATATATCAATATGAAGGTACACTACCAAAAAAAATTTGATTGGATAAATAAAAAATAGGCATTTTATGAGTTTTCTCACAGTGGATTTGTCAGAAAGGAAGTAGTTTTCCATCCATAGCTTCCCCAAAAGAAAATACAGCAGTTGCCATGAGTCTTATATATAGTATATAATGAAGGGATTAGCAAAAATGGGAATTTTCTGTGGAAACGCAAAGTTTTGTAATTCTTATTTGTTCATTTGCATTAATATTTACGGAATTACATCAACATCTTTCTCCCTTGAGAAGCTACAATTTTGATGGTTCAAGACAAGATACCCAAATGTGTCATAAGCATTTTAAGTGGAACTGTTTGTGGAATTTAAATTTTTAGTTAAACAATTTCAAATTTTTCTTGGCTATAGTCAAAAGTTAACCATTCTACACCTTTTGATTGGAATTGAAGATGATATTAAAGCTATTTCCAGAGCCTTACAATGCTCATTTAGAAAATTTTTAATATCGCAATACCCATTTTATTTTCATTCTTCCATCTGCCACTTAATTTATAAATTATAGGTGACTAAACATAGAAGTTTCAACCCTTTCACTGAAGGTGTGGGTCCATAGTCGTTAAATTACAAGTTGGTTTTATCCATTCGTCATGGTCCTTACAACATATCATACATAGGCCAAGCCTTTCCCAACTCTCAGATAACATACGAACTATTAATGAAGTGTGTGAAAACATTTTCAGGAATTTTCATTTTTACGAGTTAACATACGACTGCAGAGGCAGTATTTTTTTACAAAAAAACCATATTTTGGATCCATTTACTGAATTCATGAAAATAATTGAGATTTAATGTCAGAGTGAACAACTCCATTGCAATTACTCCCTTTTTCGCTGGTTTTACTATGAAGGTGAAAGAAAGCATTAACTCCTCAAAATTTTCTTAAATCATCTTATCCTTTCACCTTTGCCAAGATACGCATTCTCTTTGCAGGGGAATGAGATTTATAGGATCACACCACAACCTTGGCATGATATAGGTATCTCTCTCATACACACAAAGACACCAGGCTTTTAATGTATTCCATCAGACTGAGGAGTTCAAGAAGGGAAAGAGTTCATCTACATAATACACCACAAGCTGCTCCAAGAGTATGCGGCACTGGGTGTTAGTAAACCAGCCATGAATAAGAAGTTCACACCTATTCATTCATTCCTCTGATGATCATGACTGGGTCACAAAAGATGAAGTGATGAAAGATATTTTGTTTTCCTAAACCGTGCACTACCTTCCGCCCTCTTATCCTAAAATATTGGTGAACCCATTGTTCCCACCTTTTGACCTTTTTTCTATAAAATAACTCATAGGCTCAGGAAAAAATACATCCAGTACCTGTGTTCCTCACAGTCAGTTTCAATAAATTGTGAGAAATATATTTTATTCTATTGACCAGCTGAAATTTCCATCAGTTCAATTTTGTAGCCCTTGAGGAGGGATCCATCGCAACATTTTGGGGAAAATAATTGATGTTTTTTCCTTTGCTCAGTTGATTCGTTCACATGACACCATCAATGAAAATTGACGCTCAAGAGGGGTCAGGTGGCTCTGCAGCCATCTCATGCAGGTTCAGATTCCGTGTGGCTTGTCTGGTCCCTACCCTTCGATCTACCTGGAATGTGTGATCCCACCAAGAGCAAACGACCACCATTCCTCCTAACAACACAGCCATGAGGATCATTGGGATGTGCAAGTCCTTCCACCACGTCAAGGTTGTTGTGCATGAGTAGGGACATTGTATTTTTATGTCAGAAAAAAATATCACCTCAAAACATCATGTAGAATAAAAACTATATTTTTTGGCGGAATTCAACTATTTTCGTTTCCCTATACCAACTTGAAGGAGATAGGTACTCTCAAATAGGAGAGGCAGCGCTATGTTCGATATCCTGCAGCGTATGCAACGTTTTCATAAGTGTAATCAGGATATGTCTATACTAATGGGGTAATGTGGCCATTTTGGAGGACTGCTGACGACAGTCCCGTGTGGCTTTGGAACTTGTAACCATTTTCTTCAGTTAAAAAAGTGTAATGAAATTCAGTTTCTTCAAAGACATGGATATAAGTTATGATTGGACAAAGATTTTAATCTATTGGATGTGTTTTTTTGGATTGCCCCGCGAAAAAGAAGTCAAAAGAGCCATAAGGAATCTCTTAAGAGATAATAACGATAGAAAAAAAGGCTACCACTTTTGCCACTCCACTTTTCGCTGGTGGAACGTCGGAATGAAATCGTGTGAATCTCAAAAAAGCATCAAATTCACTCGCGATACGCTCAAATTACGAAATTTGAACATCTTCCAAGAGTGAAAGATTGCGTTCCGAAATATCACATGGAAGGAGCATATTGCGTTTTAAGCAGTCGTGGAAAATGTAATGTAGGACAGAATAAAAGAAAACCAAAGGCCACTACAAAGCAAAGATATGACAATTTCAGCCGTTGTAGAAAAAACTTTTTTCAAGTCCAAATCGCAAAATTGCAGTAGATAAAACCACAGTATTAGCACAAGAAAAGTTGTATTGCTCTTGAATAATGATATAGGAAATATAAATGGTAAAAATCCAAATAACTTTAATAGGAAAGATTAATACACGTCATACTATTCTTGGAAAAGCCTATTTTAAAATTAAAAGACTGGTCAATTGAAACCGTAATGCCAGATCTGATACATACATAAAGATACAAAAAATCAGATGCACAAGAAAGCGACACACCTGACGTGAACACAACGACAACACAATCGGAGAAACGTTGTTAACATAAATATATTTTTACACGGCACTACCCGAAAAGCACATAATAATGAATATCACCCGCAAATGCTTACATTCGTAGAGTCTCATTTGAGTAATCATGGTATACGATTTAGTAATCTAAACAGGGTGCATGAGAAGGTGGAAAATGTGAGCATGTGGAGAGGGAGAGGAGTGCGGATAGGGAAGAGTTGGGAGGGGCGAGACAAAGAGGGGAAGGGGGCAGGAAGGGAAAGAGTGAGCCGTGATTATTCTATTGATTGACGAACGTCATGCCACTACAGGCAAACGTACCTTAAAAAAATATATTCAATAGCACCTCTCAGTTTTTTCTCGCGAAGAGAAAGTGACATGGAATTCAAGTGTTTTCAATCGGATTGCAAAATATTTTGATTCTAAAATAGATATCGTTCATGAACTCGTTCTGCAGTCATACTATCAGCTCACATCATAACGCCTTTCTTTAAAGATATTATCCCACATCCTCTGCTCATGACCTAGAATTATTTTTAACTTTCATTCGTACTTTGAAACCCTCCTCCCATTCCACTGTTCAATCCCAAGCATCTATCAGCAGCGGAAAATTTCCGAGAAAAATGACACGCTGATCTCCATTTTCCACCAAAACTGGAATTAACATGACCGTGGTAAAGTACTGTTCAGGAACTCACCGATGACTTTTTTCCTTAGTAACAACCACTCTGTCTGCTACGGCCTATACTTGTTGCTACTCCCTCGAGACTCGCTTGCTTCATAGTCTTATAAAAATAAAATTAATTATTGGCGTCATTTAAAAGATAGATGAACGAAAATTGAATTCATAAAAAGTTATAAAATCCATTTAATATAGATTCGCGTACGCACTGTAATCAATTATTCCTATATGAATGTACGGATGGAAGCATATCCATGTCTTCATAGCGAGCAGGTACCTAATCTTCCGGAATAAAGTGCTAGTCATAGGACTTGGCCCACAATCTAGTTATCAAGATATATTCGAGCAATGAATGAGAGACTCAGCTGGTGCGTCGTCCGACTTCAGAAAATATTAAGCGAAGAGGTTATACGGGGTAAAATGACCTTCAAAATCCCGTTTCCCATGCGAAACACTCCATTTAAAAGCCTCTGCTCCGTCATCACGATAAGAAATCAGTCGATTGGAAATTCGTTCGGGATATTAACACGTGGGGGCAAGGGTCACCATAAACGTGCGAAAATACTGAAGAGGGAAGACGTTCGGAGGACACTCGCATTCGTGGAGGGCCGGGAGGCGTCCCTGGACGGTGGGAGAGAGTTGGGAAGCCAAGGTGTCCCAATTAGGACACACCCTTTCAAGGCCAACTCATTCCTCACCCCTGATACACACGAAAGGCGATCCGGATAGAGAGGCTTTCCATCCTGCACAATTGACTTAAACCCCCTCCCCCGATCTTGAGTCCATTCCTATGACTCCCGTCCCGGCATCCACAAACCCACTGCGAATTCCGATGGGAAAGGAGCAAGGTGGCCGATGAACTCAAACCACATTCTCAAAAACCTCCTCCACAAAACGCTTTCGCCTTCTTAAGCCTCACACGGCTGGTAAGCTATCAAACATCAGGGTTTCACGTCCGATTTCTTCATTTGTGTCTACATACTGAACATGGCTAAACATATCTGCCCCGTGGTTAAATAGAACGCTCGAGCCAATTTCACGACGGCACAGACTATGGATTGACCGGCACTCCTCAGGGGATTGCAGAGTGTTTATCAACCCGTGTGACTCATTCCACCTCGACTGACCCAGATTTGCCTCAACCACCCCAGCCGACGAATATATATATATGATTCCATTATTATTCAAATATTCTTCTGATAAAAAAAACCTTTTAGTTCACTCTGAGGCTACCAATTTAAATCAAATATGCGAATTACTCATTCACATTCGTTAATTATTTATTATTATGTCGTAAAAGTCTTAGTTACAGATTAACACTATTTACCGAATGGTATCATGCATTGTTTAATACTGCCAGGAAATTAAAATATATCTACTACGATCAAACTCGTATTATTAAATTTTCAATATCCCCTGCTAGGGAGATAAATTATTTTCCGTTTTACGGTTACACGGAATCATCGATTATTTCAATACTAAGCAATTTAAGTATAAATGTGCGTAAGAAAGTTAACTCCTGCCCACAATATTTTATGGAAAACAAACTAATGCATGTAGCATGCGGTAAATAGTATTGGATACCCGAGGGTTTGTGGTATAAATTGGAGAGAGGAGTTGAGGAATGACTGGCCCATGCGTATAGACACCTATGACGGTAATATACGGGATATAAGAAGCATCCGTCGCTGGTTTAGTCCTATTGAAGGAATAGATGAGAGTCGAATAGCAAAATAAATTCAACAAATTTGGTTGAAGACACAAGGAAAGGTATACCTAATAGAAGTCGCAGGAACGGAGGAGGATTATAAAACCATGTATAAATGCGGCAGAGATGAAGGAAGAATGCAAAGTTAGGGCAGTATGTAAGAATTAACAAAGAAAATAACTTACGAAAGGCTAGAGAGAGAGTGAATTTCCTTAATAGCATCAAATCAGGATTGTTTTGAAACAACGTACTCATAACGAAAGCGGGGTAAAGGGTATGGTGATACATACGTATTTTTATATTTATGTGAAACATATAAAATAATGGACAAGAATATTGCGAATTCAACTTACAGTTCTTCACACCAGCCGTATTCTCCGAATTCCCAGTCGCCAGGCTTTCTTCATTCCACTCTGCACCTTTGCTGTAAGTTCTTCCTCAGCATCATCTTCACTTATCGCCCATTAGGAGAATTCCTTTTCCACACGCTACTCACATATCACTGAAATAGATTCAAATGTGAATTACTATGGTAAATTATTCCTTAACCGAAGACTTGAGCTTTCAAAATATCTAACGAAAATTTTCTGGAGAAACAAAACACAATTGCCCTCTCAAGGAATTGATTTAATTCAGTAAATTCAACTTGCAGAATTGTCCTGAAACACACAAATCTTTTTTATATGGAATTTTGTCGACATTTTCAATGGAAGTAATATATTTAAACTTTAATAAATTTAAACTTTGCACACACGGGAACACAAAACCTTCCATTGCCGCGGTGGTAATGAGGTGGTGACTCGAGCAATGGTCCGCCTAAGAAGGCATTGTTAAATGGCCGGCTACCGCATACGTGCCTACGGACAATCGACACTGGACAAAATTAAAATGATAAGAGCGGAAGAGAGGCCGTAACCGAAGTGGAGGCAGAGACAAGGCCGGCAGACGGAATACAAAGAAGCAAAATTGGACGAATAACACACCGAGAGTGGAATCATGGTAAAAGACTTTTAAGAGTGGAGTAACGGTGGAAGTGTAGGAAAGAGGAAGAAAAAGAATGAGTACTTCGAAAAACACGTAGGTGGATGAAAGTATGGACATAAAAACGAGTAAGTAGGTGACTAAAGGGCAAGGAGTGTATATTTACAGAGTCTAAAATGATCTTTCATAGTTGTCAGCGAATATCACGGTGGTCTCGACGGCCTTCATCTTTTAAAAGTAAGAATAAACACTGACTACGCTCTATTGCAACAGCAAGGTATGATTTTTTCAAGAAAGGAAGTATATAGCACACCTGTGGCGTAAATAGAAAAGACACGGGATACATTAGACCTTCGTCTAATCTCCAAAGAAAGCATGGATTAAAAACTTTATTCTACCATTCCTAATTTGCATGGAAAAGAATACAGCACCACAATTTTTTTGAACTTCACGCTTTTAAACTAATTTTTAATTAGTGTAATATTGACACCTGTAGTAACTAACGAGTGCGAATTGTGTGAATTCCGGTTTGTATGAGCTACAATAAACGACGCCGTAAGTTTTACACTATTTAGGGGATCTTATGAACAAAATCGACACACGCAACTCCAAAACACTAGCCAATTATATAAACATTGTGATTGTGAAAGGGAGTATTTAAGACTGTTTTGATGATATCCCACAAATTACTACTGTATGCTTATTTTAATGATCGTCCATATTCCACAAATTTCACCTCTATGTTCATTCTGTTTATATGGCATTGTATTGATGGATGGATTGTTAACTGAATTATATGGCGACCTATGGAGGTTTTTGCGGGTTTACCTTCACTATGGGCAAATTCTGGGCCATATGTCTATTCCCGCACTAAAAGATAAAATGGTTGAACTAATAAATAAGTTTTGAATTGAATTGTGTTTTCTCTGGCATAACCATATCACTAGTCACTCAATCAACGACAAACTAGACTCCTAAGGTACTAAATGTTGAAAATGAATAGTTATTTGTGCAGTTCTATATTGCCTCCCAACAGATTTGACCTGTTACTCCCTTCAAATTTGAATAGAAAGATTAGAACATAAATAAAATGAATAATAGGTCATGATGGTACAAATTGTTTACAATAATGGAAACATTATAATTAGCATAAAAATACTGTATTATGAATTTCAATGTTAGACAACGAGGAGCATACATCTATACATAGTATTTCGACCAATGACCCTTAAAGGTAAGCAAAATTCTTAGTTAATCATGAACACCCTATCAAATCCACGTAAATGCCGCGGTGTATTCATTAGGGGTTGAAAACCATTTCAGCCATCTTCGAATAGCTATCTCTTTTGAACATCTATAGTAGTAGACCGTCTCTCCTATCTGAAAGTTTGAAATTTTAATGCTATCACCAATAATTCAATAAAAATAATCACGTTCGAGTATTTGTTTAAAGTTTAATATACCCAAATTTCGTCGCGAATTACACTGCATTATTTTAATTATAAAAAAAGGCAAGACCAATTACGTAAAACCACACAATGTGTGCCAGGTTTTCATTCAATCAGGTTTTCATTTAATCGTAAAATTTACGATTCATTTTTAAATTTGATGGCGTAACCTTCCAGAGACGTTTTTTTTTCGAGAGAGCAGTTGAAAAACCACTTCATTCGAGTCCGAATTCATAAGACGCAGGGTAGTATACAAGACACTCTTGCAAATCGGTGCAAGTATTTACTCCTCACGCCCGAAGAGAGAAGTAAGACGCACGAAGATCTTAAGAGAAAAAACAATGCTTTAATGCAGAGAGGGAACCATCAAGCAACCCCCACCTAAAGGACAAACATATCCACCGTAATTGACCCATCCATCCTGCTAATTAATTTGATTTACTCTTCTTAGTAACCAAGAGGGAAATTTTAAGATCATATACTCTAACGGCAGGCAAAACGAGATGGATAACTTAAAAGAAACATAACAACGACGTTAAGATTAAAATATCCGTTCTTTCTTCTCAAGATCCGCGTTGAAGGCATGACCATTAGGGTGTCCCAAAAAATTCGAAGTCGTTTTTTT
>LYUA01000029.1:415249-426179 GCA_002093875.1 Calopteryx splendens | reverse complement strand
AATGAGGCATAATTCCCTCTAGTTACCTTTAGTTGTTCAATGTCGATTAACGAGTGTATGACCTCCGACTTCTGTTCATTAATGTATTCCAGGACATTATCACTCGACGTCTCCGGTGGAAGATTCCAAATGTGTACATGTACATGCTTCGGAATACCCACAAGAGAGCGATGCTTATTATCGGAAGAACCCATGGTGGGAGGATGACGATGTTTGTGTTTATTTTCCACATGAATATAGCCACTGTCAGATTTGTTGACGGGTTGATCAGTAGACTCACGTTCACTATACTCCACAACAGGATCAATGATCGAACACTCAGTCGCAGAAACAGAATTATGATGATTTAGAGTCTGGGATGGTAGAGCCGGGGAAACTTCACTTTCTTGTTTCGAATTACGAGTAGAATAAATTGGCATAATTAAATTCTCAATTCAGATAATTTGCATTGCTTACTTTCTGATCATCATATGTAATGAGAAGACAATGGTGGTGGGTAAAGGAATTTAAATGTATACAAATTGGATTTCAATGTAAAATGTATATGAGAAACATTTAAATCTTCTGCTTACAAAATTACAACAATGTAAAAAACATGTCTGCATATTTAGACAGTGGGTTTGAACTGTATTTGAACAGTGGGTCATGTAAACCAAGAGTTAAGAGTGAATAAATGTTATCAAAGATAAGCATTGTGTATTCTCTCAAATGACAGGGAGGACATGTTTTTAAATACTCCTTACATTTTTTAGGCTTTAATTCAGTTTCTACAAGTAAATAAATTCAGGCCTCAATTTTAATTCATAAATTTATTAAGCTTACTTAACTACAGGGGCTCAAATGTACATGATCAATTTTTGCCTCACACTAATAGGCAAATTTAACAGCAACAGATCTGTAATTATATTTTCTGAATAATTTCAGTTTTGGCTTCCTATTTTATAATACAAGTACCACTTTCAAAATAATATATTAACACACATAACAAAGAGGAATTAAATAATGGCTTACCTATTCTTGTCAGTAGAGTAATTCTTATTCCATACCCATCCAATGTTGGGTAAATGATTGTATTCATAATCGGTATTAGTGCTAATATGAAGGCCTGATCAAATAGCGTGAGCCATGATGTTGGTATCTGAAAAAATTGACCAAGGGTTAACATAGTGCTTTCTGAATGATTAACAATACACATCAACCATAAAGGCATGAGTATGTGAGTTGTAACTGAAGTCATAAGATCCTCAGGTGGATTATGTGTTTGGGGGCTTTTGAAGGATTGAAGGAAACAATAGCCAAGCTGCAGGATCTTTTAGAGTAAATAACCTACATTTCAAAGGGTAGAGGACTTTTTACCTAGAGGAATATTGGGGCATAGTTTAAATGTTAATGCATTTCACCAGCAGGACACTAGTCAGTTAATGTGAATAATGTTGAAATATGAATAAATGTAGTGAATGATTAAAAGTTTCACAGCATACAAATTTCTATTTCATGCCATAGAAATGGCATAGGAGTGAAACATGTTAAGCGTCAGAATATTAATTATAAGTATTATTTTTTACCTGGCAGGGGGGACTATCATTTCTTATCACAAAACTAACGGTTCCTCTCGAATATCACATATGAATCTAAGGACAATGTGACCCACCAGTGGAACACATGCCACCCAGTAGCAAAATCCATTGTGACTATGCAGGACTGAGCATGTTAAATTGATTATTTAATTGTACAGTTTAGTATAAACACCAATGACTCACCCTGAAAGTATCCTTATTTTTCAAAAGGCCAACATCTAGATGAACTCCTTGAGCTTGAAAACCAGTTTCAATCTGGAATAAAATAAATTGAGCAAGGATATCACAATAAGCAGGATGGACATACTAATCAATTATAAGATGTAGGCACAGAACACCTTTTCCAACACAGACTTATGTATTTGCAGAAACCAATTATGACATCTGGGAAATGCCACAAGAGCACTTTAATGTCCAGTCATATTCTGTGAACTAGATTGTGTTTTAAGGTTTTTTTTTAAAGTCTGTATTAAACTTTTTTCTTTTAACCTTTATTTCTTGTACTTGATCTATTTGTATCGAATGATTTAATGAATGTATTTTACTCATTAGAGTTTGCCAGTTTTAATGTTATTGATGGTTGATGCAAGGTTCCTTCATATTGCTATTATTGGGCTACTTAATACTGGGCCAGGCTTAGGTAATCATCATAGAAAAAAAAGATCATCATAGAATAGTAGCAAAAATATCTTCTTAATCACCTTATAGTTTGATTTGATTTTAGCATTGTACCTTTCCAAGCAAAGGGCTGAAAGCAGTGTAATGCATCCTTTCATTTCACAAAGCCTATTTTAATAAATTATGAGGCTCTAAATTGTGATTAACCTGCTAGATGTTGGGATTTTGTGGAGCTGCTTAATACTGGGCTGGGCTTAGGTAATCATTGTAGAAAAAAATAATCATCATAGATGACGGACACCTTGACAGGAAAGTGAAGACATTTTTTCACGAAAAGGACATGGTGGCCTGACTCTTACCATGTGGTAGCCAATAGATGTGATAAACAGCACTCTTATTTTTATGACTTATCATTCCCTCTGTAGAAAAATGACACTTTTGAAGATGAGAGAGAAATGACATTTTTGGAGGTGAGGCTAATGGGACTCTCAATATCTCTCCTTTGCTCCCATTTTACCCTCGGAAATATTCTTTGCAAGGGGTAAGACGAATTTGAGAAGACCATAAAATCAGGGATGTATAATTTGAGGTACATTAGTGTGTGATGACTGTTTAGCTGTTATTTGGGCAAAGTAGAAGTAGTCTTCGCATGCACTAAGTGAGGTGCTTAAAACATTTTCGATCACTTTTCCCTGCTTACCAAACACTTGACAGGATGTGTTGAAATATTTGATTAAAAATTGACTGGATAAATAAACAATAGGCATTTTATGAGGGCACTTACTCTAGATTTGCCAGAAAGGAAGCAGTTTGCCATCCATAGTTTCCCCCAAAGAAAGCACAGTACTTGTCTTGAGTTATATCTTTATGTAATGAAGAATTTGCCCACAGTGGGATTAGATAAAATTTGTATAATTATTAATGGAATTACATTAACACCTCTCTCTCTATCTAGGGAAACTATGATTTTTGATTGTTGAGGACAAGAAGCCCACATGTGTTATTAGAGGATCTATTAGAAAACTTAAATTTTTAGTTTATCAATTTCAAATTTTCTTTTTGGGCAGAATTAATAGTCAACCACCCTTAAAGCAAAGGTCATGATGTTGCATGCAGGTGCACATGATTATAATATAACGTGCATGTCGTAACAACATTGTATTAACATCCAACTAAAACATCATAGTGTAAATAATGAAATGAACTTCCACAAAATTACGCCAGAAAGTATTGAATTCATCATAATGTAACATTGTGCAATGTGCATGAAAGGTTGTCGACCTAAATGAAGCTACTCTCATAATCTCAATTAATTCTGTCTTGCACTCTCATTATATTCCTAGACCTCATAGTTATTTATAAATAATATTGAAAATGAAATATTTTGTGATCTCGTTGTTGTGAATTATTGATAGCATGATCACTTGCAACGGCAAAATAGTTATTTCATGCAAAATGTTTTATTATTTAGGTTTGGTATTTAGCTATTAGTATTTAGGTTTAGAGGGTTGTATGATCAGATTTATTGACAGTGGAATCACCTGATGGTGATGCTTTACCATGTTTCATATTCACTTATTGCTCAATATTACCTTCTGATGTAAATATTTGTTAATTCCATCAATGCTCAATTATCCAACATAAAATATTGTTTTTTCATATCTGGGTGTCATTAGATGTCTTATTATTCAAATGAAATATGTAATAACAGAAACACACTTGGTATGACAAAAATTATCAGATAAATATATTTTCAAGGGCATTGGAACTATTATTGAGTTAGACATACTGTGTATTTAATCCAATAAAAAAATAATCTTACAGATTATCAACACAAATGGTCCAGCCATTAGTATAAAAAAGAATGACAATATGAGTGCAAAGAAGGGTGTGGGTATGCAACCATGCAGGCAACAGCAACAAGGCAGCAGCTCAAATGAGCGGCTGACGACAATGATCATTGTAAAATTTTAAAAAACCAAATCAGGTGTGTAGAAATCTTTTTTCACATTTCTCAATAATCACTTTATGAATATGAGTAATGAAATAATCTAACATTATAAAAACAAATTCAGTCACCGGCAAGACCTTAAAATTTTGCTGCTGCATTGAAAATGTCAATAGGCGAGTCAAAACAATATGAGAGAGAAGTGGAATTAATGGGTGATTGGTGAAGAAAAAACATTTATTAAAGGAGGTGCCACAAAAGCTTCTACACTAACAATAATGCAGGCTTGGAAAGAAATCAAAACAGAAACCGTGACTAAATCTTTTAAGAAATGTGGATTATCCAATCAGATGGATGGATTAGAAGACCATCTACTGTGGGATGATGAGTCTGACAACGAGCTTTATTCCTGATGACGAACATGACTCATGTGATAAAAAACATTTCAGGAAAGGACTGTAAGTAAATATTACTAATTAAATTATTAAAATAATTTCTCAAGTAATTATCATCACAGTATCAACCAGAAGGTCGGTTAAGTGAGGGTAAAGCTCACCCAATACTAAGCTCAACGGCGGTAACACACATTAGTGGCCAGTTCCTTTCCCTGTACTGCCTGTGATTCCCCACGATGATCTGGCACCCGAAAAATGGTACACAGTTTGGGTAATGCTGAAGGTGCTAAGAGCCGTCACCGGGAATTGAACCCGGACCCTCCAGTCAGTAGCCCAGCACTCTAACCACTGGACCATGCCCCATCAAGTGGATATATATTACACAAAATAAAAAAAACGTCATGAGATTGATGATTTGCATTATTTTTATTTCCAAATGGGTAGAACTTTCTGGATGACCCTTGTGCTTCTCTCTTGTATAGGTCTACTCTAGATTTTTCATTCAAATACTGCACTTAAAGGTCGAGCTGTACAAGAGTATATATGATACTTTACAAAAACTAATATGTAATTGTAATTAGCTACAATTTCCCCAACGTAATTGCAATTCAGCCTGATTACTTGTTTACAGTTTCAGTTCTTTCCAATCACGCCATATTTGGTAGATAGTGCTTGAAGAGTTAATCCATTTACATCCAGCCACCTCCCTACCAAAGCCAAAAAGGTATGGTGACAGGTAAAATATATCCAATTGATATGGTACAAATGCTTACTTGGAAAAAAACCAGCCAATATGGAAGAAGGCAGATAAATAGAATAACTATTGCTGTTAGTCTCTTAACATCCTCAACTGCCGAGTCATGATGACTACCACCATATCGAATTTTAGCATAATCCAGCCAAGCAGGTGAACCTCTAGGTTGAGTACGAGATCTCCTATGGCGAGAAAAGGCAAATATGGGAGAGCTAGAAAGAAAAAAAACAAGAGATATTTGAAACTGGAAGTAAAAGTGATGAATCATCTATCATATATATTTGGAACAACATTAGCTACCACACACTGTACAATAAAATGACATATATTAGGGTCTCTGCCATTGATAACACTGATAAGTCTACTAATATTTGAAATTGATAAGATGAGCAACTCATTGCCATGATCTATTTCGTCTATGACAATGTCTTAGATATATATTGTAGGCTGGTACATGGCTTAGTTTAATGAGGTTTTCACAAAAAATGTGAAAAAATAGTTTACAATGAAATAAAATAAAGAAAATAGTTAATCAAATGATTTTGAGAAACTTTTTGACTTCCCCCTGGGGAGACTGGCTTGGGCTTGTACTGAGCAGAGACCGCTTGATGAAGGATGTTTTGGAAGGAACGGCAGAGGGAGTAGTGAGAGGAAGGTGAAGGGCACAGGATAGGAAACTGTGGCAGAGCAGTTAAGACCTGCCAAGCAAAAAGAAAACGTGACACTTTTCACCGTAATGTGAAGTATTCCCAAGAATAAGAATTTCAATGAGACACTTGTGCCCATTTCATTAGACACCAGCAACATTATTACTACTCTTACTTATTCAATGTTGCAGTTGGGTCATCACATAAAATATATATAAGGCCCTCCCCTTCCTTCATTACAGAGTTTCAATTGGCAGACTAGTGAATGATGCCATCTTTTATATATTTGTGGCACGCTCACAATATCATGAGCCAAGATGTCTATTCTTGCCAACTATTTCATTTTCACTCTTGGCCCAGCATCTATTAAACACACTGTTCATGTCCACTTTTGAGTCTTAGGACCACAAGAAAGAACAAACAATCAGGGACTTCTCCTCTAGTCCCTAATAACATTCCCTCTATGCTGGGAAATTTTTTTAACATGTTATATATAAATGTCACTACTTTCTCACTTTCTCTACACATCTTATTCAAGGCATACACCCACTAATAAATGTGGCTCTATTCAGTTTTAAACTATATATTTATATATATAATAAAAACATTCTCACCTTTGAATTGATCTCCTCTGTCGAAAACGACCAGAAATGCCCTCAAAAATAATTTTTATGATGTTAGTGAGCAGAGATCCTGTTGGACGATGAATAAGGTAGTATGGACGGGCAAGACAAAACGCTAAAAGGGCTAGGAATAAACAAGCGGTGGCACTTAAGAAGGCCCAGAAGAAACCATTTGGTAGTTCTTGCTCGACGAAGGACAAGGCACCAACACCAATGACACTGCCGACATTTATACACCAATAATACCAATTAAAAAACTTCCGCATCGATTCTGGACCTCCATGCCTTACCTGAATAAAAATGGTAGAATAAATATTAATTTTGCCTTTAGGTAAGTCATCTTAATATCAACTGGAATATATTATGGAGTACCTGTTCAGCCCCAAAGGGAGGGATATTAGCTTTCACAATTCCAACCCCAAGTCCAACTATGAACAAAATAACATAAACGTGAACTACGCAAGGAGTGCGCGTATCAGAAACTTCTGACAGATCGCAACCGATAAAAGAGAGTGAATGCTTGGAGAGTGCCGTTAATAACGAATAACCAAATATATAGGCCAAAAATCCTACAAAAATTGCCCAAAATCTGCCAAGAAGTGCGTCGGAGAGCCAACCGCCAATTAATGCAGAAAAGTATGACCAACCAACAAAAACTAACACAGCTGCTATAGCTTCGTCATCCCCCCATGAACTGTAGTTTGGCTTCCCTTCTTTGAGATACACGAATAAATTTGTAACGAGGGCATAAAAAGCTAATCTTTCTAAAGTTAGAGTTAAGAGTATAACACTTCCAGCGATACGACTTCGTTTAGGGTCCCATGGTAATGGTCCCGACTGATGAGGATGCAATAGAAGAGGAGTTGTTTCGGATCCCATCTCAAATATATCACTACGGGATCATTAGAGGAGCGTATAAGGCTTAGGGTAAGGCTGCTACCTTACTCCAAAGCACAATATTCTAAAAAGAAAGTTTTAACTTGACATTTCCATCGGAAAACTCAGAAATATATTCTCCCCCTCCAAGGTTTAAAACAAAGTGACAGCATGAGTATGACTTATTGCTCATGCAATTCGTTATCTCTATGAATCGTCGAATGACACTTCCCAGAGACATTCACATACTACGAGAACAAACCAACTGCGGAATACGGAGTAACTCACCTCATTTGTCACACATATGGTTGGGAGGCGAAATTTTAAGTAGGAGGGGTATTGAAGGGAATTAATTGAACGTTTGGAGATGTTAGAATGGGCGGAATTATATTGAAAGATAGCGAATTAGTTATTTACAAATACACTTGAATAAGGCAGTGTTTGAAGACCTTGGTTTGTTGAATCATTATCAAAGAGATTGCGTTACCTTTCTTTGGTTGTTATTCTGATTTGACGTTTTGGTGGAAATGTGTATTTTATTTATTCATTCAGAAGATTCGCCGCTGCCAGGCAAATACAAGTTAGTGCTTGCGTCCAATCGAGATGAGCACTACAAGCGTCCTGCAAAATTTGCTCACTACTGGGATGAAGATAATAGTATTTTTGGTGGTAAATATGTCTAATCGTCTTTTGGTGATTTTATTGGAAAAACTTCAACCCACTGCATTGAAAAATAATTCGAACATGTTACAGGAAAAGATATGGAACCTGGACGTGAGGGAGGAACCTGGTTAGGAATGTCTAAGTCTGGAAAAATCGGAGTTCTATTAAATGTATTAATGCCCACAGTTAACCCTAACCCATCTAGTAGAGGGTTTCTCGTGGCTAATTTTTTAAAGACACCCATTTCGTGTGGTGTTGAATATTTAACCAGTGTAATGAATGAAGGAAAGCGGTATAGTCATTTCAACATGATTGCTATTGAGATCAGGTAAGGTCATTAATGAAGAATCTATTCTCTTTTATAATGATAACATATGTATTCATAATTAAATGGCAAAGCCACATTATATGGCGTCAAGGCAAGAACAATCTCATAGGTATATGCATCAAATTATATTTACAAAATCAATACAAAAAGCAATTCTACAGCAATGTTACATTCATTGTACACGTATATATAATTCTATAAAAAATGTCAAAACACTATAGTGTATTTTGAATATAATTTCAATGAGATACCTATAGGTATCTCTTTGAAATTATATTCAAAATACTCTTCAATATAATAATGTGGATTGTATACCATCCATAAGGATATAACTTTGAATCTGGTAACACTAATTGTTCTGGTTATATCTGGTAGCTTGCTAAAAAGTCTAATGCCTAAATTTCCAAATTGGGCCTCTGTGTTTGTCAGTCTCCATTGAGATATATCAAGTTTACCATTAGTCCTAGTGCTAAGAGAGTTGATTGATCTTGAGGAGAATGTATTTAGTTGTTCCTTAACATACATTAGGTTAGTAAATATATATAAATTATACACTTGTCAATTTTTAGTGATTTGAAAGAAAATTGTAAATTTGTGATTCCACAATATTTTAATTAGATATGACCCAGGTTTTGACGTCCAACATCATCTTCAGACCTGAAGATGATGCTGGACGTCGAAATCCAGGTCGTATCTAAATAAAATATTGTGGAATCACAAGGTTACAATTTTCTTTTAAAATATGAATCAATTCCATGAAGTCACGCCTGAAACCACCAAGTTTTAGTGGAACAAAAAGTGGTTTGCAGTGATCTCTAGATGATAAGTCAGTTATAATACGTATTGCTGTTTACCTTCACTTGTCCTCGGATGCAGTGAGAAGAGTGAATTGCCTTATTATAATATTTGGTTCTATGAACAAAAGTTGAATCATCTGCATACAGTACCAGTTCAGGTGTAACAATTTTACATATATTGTTAATCATAACTAGAAATAGTAAGGGGCCAAGCACCAAAACCTGAGGGACCCCATATTTCACATTCAGGAGGTGGGACTGCTCAACGTTGACACTCACTCATTGCATTCTGTCTGACAGAGGACTTCATGAACGTCACTTCCAGCCCCTGAACCACATAGTGTTCAAGCTTTTTTAATAGGATTGAATGAGATACACAGTCTCTTGCTGTTGTGAGATCACATAGGGTAAGAGATAAGCAGCCCTTATCCTCAAATTCTTTCTCATTCACAAAATATTGTTTTTCCTTTATCTGATGCACATATCCAAAAAAAATAGAAAGATTGTGGAGAAGCACTAAGGCAAGAATTAAACGGCAGTGAGGAACTAGGAGGGAAATACTACAGATTTATGTGACAGAATTTTTATGGAGGCATAACCAAAATGGAAAAGATCCATTCACTTAAATTTTGAAAGAGAATGGAATGTTTTACTGTCCAGTATTTCATAAACATGATTTCGATATCTAATGAAGCATTATTATTCATAAATTGAGGTGGTTATAAAAGAAAAGTGCCGTCCCATGCAATACTCATGACCATTTAGTGCACATTCAGTACACCAATTTTATGCCTGAGTCAGACCTATTGTTTACTGTTTAATATGCATTTTAATTTATAGAAATATTTTATTACAGGCAAACTGAAGTAAAAGTGAGTCATTACTCCAATGCTTTTAATCGGAAGCCAGAAACATTACCAAATGGAATATTGGGTTTTGGAAACAGTGCTTTGGAAAAACCATTCCAAAAAATTACAGAGGGAAAGAAAATGTTCAGTCAAATAGTCAGTGATTATGGAACTAAAGAATGTAAAAATATACTAGTTAATGAACTGATGGCCTTCTTGAAATGCAAAACAAGTTATTATCCAGATCAAAACATTTTGGAACAAGTTCCAAATATATCTGATGAAAAACATAAAATACATAGCTCCCTGTATGCTGAATCACTTGGTCTCCGTTATGGAACAAGGTATGTATGTATTATGATCAACCTTCATTAAAGTCTTGTTCAATTACATTTACAATATATTTAATATCTATCAGTTATATTCAGTGGTGTAGCAAATATTTTCACCAATACATTCTAAAGACATATGTAAATATGTGTATACATTGTGCTTTATGATAGATGTATTTCTGCAGTTCAACTCTGCTGTTTTCTTTATTGGCCCATTACTGATAATGCATAATTTTCTGTCTCCTTGGACTACAAAGCCTTTATTCATCTTTAAATAATGTCCTGGAAAATATCTTAAAGGAAGTGCTATTTGTTTAATATGAGAACTTCAGCTTCAATGCACTTATGTGTAGCACAGATTTCTGGTACAGATCTACTCAGTTTTTTATAGCTTGTTTGAGGTCTCTTACATTAAAAAAATATAAATTTAAGATAAGATCAAGCAAGTACAAAGTTATATCTAAAATAAAGAGAGGTAAAGTTCACAAATTCAGGCCTGATATGGTGGAAGGAATCCATACTGA
>LYUA01000029.1:355764-367387 GCA_002093875.1 Calopteryx splendens | reverse complement strand
AGTTGACATTAAATTTTATTAAGTGGAAAATTGCAAAGTGTCCTTGTTTCTCTTATTATGATTCATTAACAAGTTCAACCCGGCATGGGTCACATTCAGTATTGTTACAGAGTGGCATGACCCACCAGTGGGTCACATCTTCCTTAGATTCATACGTATTATTTGAGATATGCCATTTTATTGTAATAATAATGACTTTTTCCTTGCCAGGTACAAAATAAAATTTATAATTATACACCGCAGTCCGGTTAACAAAATTTTTGGCTCCTATGCCATCTCCAAAGCCTGTTATAGAATTTGTTTTCTGGGATGGACGTGCTAACTTACGGTATGATTCAAACAAGAAAAAATTAGAAAAACTTTAATTATTGATACAATGCATAGCGACTAATTCACACAAGCATTCAACCAACTACTATGAAAGAGGCTACTGAAGTGATAAATTGATACCCTTCACGCCATTTCCTTTTGTGGCAGGCCAAATAAGTCAAAAAAAAAACCTCATTTAAAATTATTTCAAGGACTTACTCCCTTTTATTTATTTTCTCCATAATGCCCAGTCCTTGCTTGATTCTTTTGTCTCTGTCACATTCATCCATTGTTTCACACTGGATATTCCTCTGTTCTGTTCTCTGTTCCTGAGACTCCAAATATCCCCTTTCTCGAGATTCTATTCAATGAGTCACTCATGACTTTCTTGTTCAAACCCTTCCTCTCCAACCATTCACTCTACTCTCAAATAGCTGTTTAGCTAATTGACATTAATTCATTCTCTGACTGAACAACCATACCACACTTCTTTCTAAAATGTCCACCACTGGTTTATTCAATCAACATTCTTTCATGAACCACTAATTCCTCCCCCTATCTCTCCAACTTTTACCAAAAACACACCTCATGTACCCCATGCCTACAGCATTTATTGGAAACATGCTTATCCTGACATATCCAAGGTTTGCTTCCATACAATAAAGTGGGGAGGAGGAAACTTTTATACACCATCATTTCTGCTTACTTAGACAACATCATTTCTGCTTACTTAGACAAACATTCATTTTCAAAGTAAAACGTCAGGCATTTCAATACACACAGGGATGTCACCTCAGGTTCACCTCACCTCACTTTAAGACTTTCCCATTTCCTATGCTTGCTCATAGTCCTCAATCCTACTTGGACTAAAGCAGTGATTGCTACACTGCACAGTGGGCTAAAATTGGAAAAGGCTGACAAAAGTAAATTTTGTACTTTTTCCCGAGCTGGTATTACTACATTATTTTTCTAAAATATCTAGCCAAAAGAAAAACATTTTTTTCTTCTTCAGATACTTTTACTAGACGTTCATAATCCATTGAAGTTTCGCAAAGCAGCACTTAAATTCTACATTTTTGGCAATAATTTGGGATATGTATATGTAAAAGATTATAAGAATTCATCAATTATTTTTATATAATATAAGTTTATATATAAGTTTATTTTACCATACTTGGTACCTCAATGTTGGTTTGCAACAAATTTTCAAGGCATTCTGAAGATTTTTAAGAACCAATAATTAGCATTAAACAATAACCTGTATGGAACTCTAGGTTTCGATAATTAGTCAACAACAGGCACTGGCTACAATTAATGCTAATTTCCCCAAACACATGACCATTCATTGACTATTATAGCATATAACAAAAATTACTTATCTAACAGACTGGCAAATACCTTAACATTGGCAAATTGTAAACATAACAGAGATCTTTCTCACATAATAATTTTGCAGGATCTAATAACTTTATTTCTTGGCTGTAAACTGTCACTGATCAACAATAACAATTGGAATCAAAAGAAACCAATTATGATCAATTACATGGGCAATACAGCTCCCAAGGAAAATAATTATAATATAAATTAATTGAATTCACACTATGAAGGAGGGAATGGTAGGACAAGCTAGTCCTAGCCAAATACCACCATAAGAGATTGTCACTTTTGATTCATTCTGTATCCACTTATGCTTAGTGCAAAGGGAGTGTGACAAATCCATGATCTCCAACATTACTTTTTTCTTTAGTGATACATATCCAAATAAAGGAGTGAAAAATAAAAGAAAATACTTGAGGAAGCAAATTATTACGTTAGATTCAGAATAAAACATGTACAAATACATTGCACACATGAAATTTACCACTGATAATCTTATGCAGTTAGATTATATATGATGCTGAATATTTCCAAGCTGCTGCACTAAAGTACTAACATCATTACTTATTGGCCTATGATTGAGATCTTAAATGTTACATCCTTCCTGAGTTACATTGTCATCCCCCACTACTCCCACCCCCTGACACCCTCCTTGCCACTCAAAACTTCACCTAGGTAAAAAAAACTTCATTTGCTAATGCAAATTTACTAATACTAATTTTTAACTAAAAATGGCATAAAACAATAAAAAACTGCCAATAAATATCAACTAAATATTTTATTAACACTTAATTAAACTTCAATAATTTAAATCTCTCATCAGCCTTGAACCCTACACAAATTTTGCAAAATAAATTTAAAAAACATTCGAATGTATACAATATCCCAAGAATGATGGTAGTGAATTCAGCAGGGTGTATCTAGAAAAGAGTCTTTGTGGAAGCATCAAGAGTGATAGCGTCAATTAAAAACCCTGCATAAAACAAAATGTTAGTTTGTCCCTAACTTTTGCTGAATGTAGGCTATCAGCAATATGAAACATTAAAAAATATAGCTTCATACAAACCAAGAAACATCACGGCATTGGCAGCTTTGCTTCCTGGAATCAGTGACTCTTCACTGCCTTGTGAGCCTACACTGCTTGCTCTGGTGTTTGGCAGAGAAGGTCCTCGAACAACCATATCGCATTCTGACTCTACAGAGGCCATGTGTTTTACAGCCATGATTGCAGTGATTACACCTTTTCTTTTCAACCTTGGTAATTAAGACGAAGAATTCATATAACTTTCAGGACTTTATCACACATATCACAACTCTTTTCATCTCTCTTCTTTGAATTAAATCTTGCAAGAAATGATAAAAGTTATGGGTCCATTACAAGATATTAAGCTACTTTCTGAAGTATGCAATTTGCTTACATTTATGCCAAGTCTATCACCACTAATTCTACTATTTAAAAGAAATCAAGAGAGTACATGGGATGCAAGGAAATTAAATTCAACCTTCTAATCAATACACTACATGCAAAAAACATAACAACAATAGGTCTTCAAAAGTAAAAGGCTTAAACTAGGGATGACACACAAGATGCTTTTGTACAGTTCCAGACAAAAAAAGTTACCACCCTTGCCCGGTCTGGTGGTGCTACTTTCGAAAATTCACTTGCCGGTTGAGATTTTGCAATTCCGGTTTCAAAGGTCAGTATTTTGGTATGGAGAGGAAGAGGATGTTTCGGAGGGCAAGGCTGTCTTGGAGGGCGAGGGTGTTTAGGGGATGTTCAGTTCTCACTATGAGGGCTCTCACGCCAAAGCACAGACTAATATGAGAGTTTATGCTGTTCTGGACTTAACAGCACTGAATTTCTGGTCTGCTTCTCCACCGATTATTTTCCTTTGCTCGTTTTACAATCAGAGTGACGCTTGGAATAGTTGTATTTAAAAATCCTAGGCAAATAAATAAAGTGAAGGATGTGGAAAAATATTATTAAATATATTAAAAATCAAAATATGATACTTCAGAAAATATTTAGGCCTAATTAACTTTTTCAAAGGTACTCATTTAATTCATATCATAACAGGCGATAAAATATATAAACTTCATCCTCACTAACTAGTGGGACATGAATACATATATAAAACTTGGAGGGAATACTCAGGAGAGTTGAAGCAATCAAAGAGGTTTTTGCATCCTCCTTACCTCTCAAAGGGTAATTTATTTCCCTGGCACATAGGTCCGAATGTCAGATAAGTTCAGTGTTGTCAGCTCATAGAAGATGATTTTAAGGACTTCCATTTTTTGCAGTTGAGAAGTGGCAACTTTTTTTCTCCAGGACTGTACCTTGAAACCCTCAATGCGTATATATAGACTATTGAATAAGCAAACACGCAACACTTACTGAATATTTGTGCTAGACAGATGCTTTCGTATAAGAATGGTGATATCAGTACGGAGTCCAGATCCATGATCATCTTTGGAGAAAGCAAGGAAGCATAAGATATCCATTAGGTCTCGGACTTGTTCAATATCCATGTCCTCTACTTTATCCAGTAAGCCCTGAAATAACAATGACTCTGAAATATCCTCTCGAGAACATATAGCTTTTAGAATAAAATTATTAAAAAAGATGTAATCATATGAATAATTATCATGTACAGACTAATCGAAAGATATCTTGAGTGAGGATATAAACACCCCTCACAAATTCTATGCTCTGCCACTCAATAATACAATAGATCACTGATTATCTCCAGTAAATGAGGAGACGGTGCTGGCAAATAATTAAAAGCGATAGGAAATCAAATGTACATAAAATGTAAGCTATCATGGCCCTATTTAAAGCTACATATAATATAATAGTCTCACATGTACCTTCAATGAATGTTTTTAGTTTTTTTAAAAATCTACCTATGTTGATCTACTTGTTAATTCCATCAATCCTCATGAAAATTTCCACAAAATTTAAATGATTGGTAGCTAATTACATGCTGTTCATATGCCTCATCATTATGTAGAAAAACCAACAGTGAAGTTTTATATGCACACATATTGTCAGTTGCAAAATTCATGCCAAAACATCCCAACCTTTTACATGAGTCTGGCAGTAAGTTGTTGGAGTTATCAGGGGAGCTGACACTTTAGCCCACTTGTGCCATTAACTTTAGGTTAACACATTTTTGTAGAAGTAGGATTTTCAAAGAATGGGAGAAACATTGCATTTAAATTGGCATTAACCTACTCTCAACAAAAGGTGCCAAAGGGCCCACATTATAATGTCCCATCCATTGGATGGAGTAGTTGAAGTGCTTTCCAAATGGCAGGAGAGGGGAATGCTTGATTGATTAAAATCGAAGTGATTCAAATCATGATTTAAATCACCTGATTAAAAACAACAAAATCAAGTGGTTTCAAAACACTAAACTTAGAATTACATTATTTTGAGATTGAGAAGAATAAGATGAATCATACAGCACATATTAACTGCACTGCATTAATACTAACCAACCAAAACCACAGTAATCAACTAGAAAGTTGCCTTGATAGATGAGGGTAAGGCTCTGCTAGAATACAAACCCCATCGAATTGTGAAATCCACACACACCAGTTCCTTTCCCAGTGCCCCCTGCAGTTTCCCAGAAGATCTGGTACCGAAAAAATTCACAGCTTGGATGAGCTCGTCCAGAGACGACACCATACCGGAATCAAACCCAGGTCCTCCAGTTAGTAGCCTAATGCTCTACCCACTAGACAACCACACCCCCACAACCCAACATTTTAATAAAACTACTCGTAATACCTATGATTGAAATATAAAATCAGGACTAGAGCTATTTTAAGTCTTAATAGAATTCACATTTTGGATTAAAACTTCATGCTAATTAATGGATAGATTAATTAGAGGTTAATTTAAGAATAATATATATATATTTTTATTTCACATACATTTATGTATTTTTAAGGAACATGAACTGGCTTGAAAAAAACACAAATACAATCAATTTTGAAAAACAACAAAACTTGAGTAGTTTTGATACTTCACTTGAGTTAATGCGTGCCTGATTAAATTACATACCTATCTTCATGTTCTATCCTAATTGCAACACAAGTAGCTTTACTAAAGCTATTTCAATGAACCTTGTCCAATGCTTCAGCAATGGGTTTCATAACTGAAAGTAAGCCTGCAACACAGTGATTTACTCAAGTACTTGAAACCTTCTGTTGAACCAACACACCTACTTTGGTCTTATTTACTTCACAAATTAAAAAAAAAACTGCTCAGTACCTTATATAGCACTCCAAGGTGCCTAATTGTTTTTTTCTAATCGTTGGTTGTGGAAATATCTGGTGAATTGCTTTATTTGACACTTTTCCTGACGATAGATCCATATGCTTGAATGAAGAATTTCAAAGGCTTTTCTCATGTTTGACTTTAACATTCTTCTTAACACAAACCTGACTTGCTTTATAGACAGAGCCATAAAATATTCTAATTAACAAGAACACAAGAACTAAACTATTTCTTCACAAAGTTAACCAGCAGTATGATAAAATAGTGTTAAAGGAGAGTGAACATTTATTCTTGAAAATATAGACTTTTGTTGATTGACCAGGAAAAAAGAGACACTAATTGCTATAATTATCAATTAAATGAATAAATATTCTTACCAAGAGGAGAATGGAATGTGGAGCTATCTTCCCATAGTGTTCACGCGAAAGACAGTGAAGAGTCTGCAGCACCACATTAGCTGTATTTACCATGCCAATCGCAGTATGCATAATCAACTCTCCAAGTACAGTAGGTCTTAGGTGTTCAGCCAGATAAACCACAGAGAATCTTGAGGATAAAAAGTAAAGTATTAATCAGATTCCTGAGAACAAAGAAGCTCACACAATATGCAATGCAGGAAATTCTTAATACACCATCATCTTCCAGATGAAGATATGAAAGCCCCTACTTTTGAGAATTAAGAGATTAGTGGGGACATAAGATCTCTCGTTGTATTAGAATTAATGTATTCAAAATCAACTAAAACTGTTTTGAATTTCTAGTTTTACTTCAATGTTTAGAATTTTCAGTTGTGAAATTTACAAGACATGCAAATTAACCAGACAAAGAGATAAACATAAAAAATAATTAATTTTAAACATTGAACAGCACCCATAGGAATTTAGCTCAAAATTTTAAACAATTTCTTTGGAATAAGGCCTATTACTGAATGGCAAATGAAAATAATCAAAAAAATTAAGACATGCAAATAAATTTTGGGCTTGCAGTTCAAGTTTCTTAACAAATAAAATGCTATTATGAACGTTTGCCTGAGATTTGCCAGATAAATTTTCTGCCGTTTTCATGTTTCTAATTAAGAACAGGTGACTTTGGCCTGTTTGAGTCATAGTAAACACCAGTTCCAGAGATAATAAATGTTTTTGGATGAGACTTTGTATGACTGGCTTGTTCAAGATCTAGCTAAAATAAAATGATCTGAAGCAGTTTTCACCTAGTCAATGAATTGCTGGGCAATAGCTATTTTAAAAGAAGTTATGTATGTATATCCCTTATCTTTTCTGATTCATATGTCAACGACACCGTGTCACTCCTGCACTAGAATAAAAGTTGAAATTATTTGAATTCTGCCAAAGAAGACAGGAACGAATGACGAGAGGTTGAATAGGTAAAATTGGCAGGTGAGAAATATAATTTCCAGGAGCATGCTTGATTCATTTTTCAACCTCAAATGCTTTGAATCAATTGAATACATACTGCAGAAACCCATGAACCAACTTAAAAAACATTTAGTACTACTGACCGAATTACTTAGGCATTGAAATTACGAAAAATAATACATATAGTTTTTGATCTTATCAATGGGATAGTAACGAAAGAGAAATTCTGTACTCACAAGAAGGAAATATACAACTATGCACTTACCTCAGCCAAGCTGCCCCATACATCAACAGAATAGTTTCACGACATGACAAAAGGATTGATGAAATCAGTATCACTGTTCTAAAATATTCACGTAAAACCTGAAGAGTAAACAGAAACCACATAAAATTAAAATCGTGCTAGCTAGTATTTTTATTTTGAATGATTAAGTTCAAATTTCACTCATCAAAGGATGTACTTCTTTCAAAAGTAAAAATGCATTTGTAGATCAAGTGTTTGGTATTTCAACCTCCCACAGGAGATGAAATTTTCAACCCCAAATAATAGCCAAATTAAAATTATAGAGAACAAAATATTTTCCTTAGTTAAAAATTTTTATCTTTGCCATTTTTAAATACAAATTTTACTAGCAAAATTCATTCCAATTTTTTTGAAAAACATCAACTTTAATGACATTTCATGAATTATAATATTTCCACTCACTCTTTTGTTCTAAACTGGTTCACATAATTCTTTAGTAAAAATACAACCATTGTATGCAGCTGATAATTTCAGACATTTAACATTGAAAACACCCTATCTATCTAGTTTTTTTTATGGAGAACAGTTCTACACATTGTTAACTTACAGCTGAATGAGACATAAATGTTTTCTCAAGGAGTTCCTCTGTGAAAAGTCCTGCCTTCACTTTAGCTTTGAGAAGGGCTTCAGTTTTTCTGCGACGAGCTTTATCTTTAGGTCTGTCATGAACTCCATTCCCGGAATCCAATAGGACAAGTATGATGAGCAAGTCCAATGGCTTGTGAGCAACAGCAGAATCCACAGCATCCAACTAAAACACGTAACAAATGAAAAAAATTGAACTTTTTATTTTACACCATTATTCATGAAGACTGGAGACCATTCATTTCTAGCACTAAAAAGACTGTGATACCTATAGTAAAAGTATTCCAATTCATGCTCTATGCTCTTATACTAAATAAGAGAAAATATGTTTCTGTGACACCAGAAACTGAATTGCAGTCCAACCATATGTGTAATTTACAAAGAACCATTTACTTATATAATTTTCAACGGTGACATGGTGGTGAAAATGTGCCATAAACAATAAGAGGGAAAGCTGCACGTGTACCGCAGTACTGAAATACATGCTATAATTTCAGTTTGGCTAACATCTGAGTTTTCAAATTTCACCTCTAGTGGGTGGTTGAAATCTGATCTGATCAACTAATGCATGAGGTTGAAGAGACTCCCTCGGCTAGTAATATTACAAGTTTAAGGAACTCAGGAGCATGAATGAAACAATATATGAATGAAACAATATATGAATGAAACAATACATGAATGAAACAATATATGAATTAAACAATGCATGAATGTGACAGAGGAGAAAGAAGCACGTAAGGATAAGGCACCATGAAGAGGGAGTAAAGAAGAATGGAGATATTTTTCCACTCAACTAATGTACACAGGTAAAATTTGCAAATTTCTAAGGCTATTGTAATTATAATAACTAATTGTAAGACAAATACTAACAGAAGTGAGCCATGCTTCAACCAATCGCTGACCACGCTGTCCCACTTTGAGCCTCGTAGCAATAGCTTCAAGAGAGAGAATCACATAGCTGCTCTGAGCTGTCTTTGGACCTGTTATACCCTTGCTGGTACTTGCGCTTTGGCTGAATTTCTGTGATAGGGAAGCACTTCGAGACGGTGGGGCTGTTGAGGGTGTGAGGTCCAAAACTACCCTAAGGCGAGCTGACACCTAAGGAAAAAATGTAATAACCAATCTCAAGTAACAGGAAAATTCCACAACCAGCAGATCTCAGTAACAATCATGATACCCAAGAAAGATCACCAGGGATAGATCGAACATGTTAACCTAGATAACACTTACACATGTAATATAAAAGAAAGCTCTTCATTTACATTTACTGCTTTCGAAACTGTCTCCAAAATGATACAGAAATATTTGCATCATTAAAAAGAATTCTCTGTATCTCTAACACCAAATTTAACCAGAATTTTCTGCTTGATTTTTATTCTGGGTAACTATATGTTAAAATTTCATTACTAAATGTTTTACCCTCAACCATCCTAATATTTTTTTTATCAAGGTTGTGAACAAGGACTTGGATGTTAACTGATCCATCCAGTTAAACATGGCCATGACATAATTTAAACTCAAATTTTTTGTACAAGATTTCTTAAACAAAATTTCATAAAAATATGACCATGTAGAAAGGGCTTAAGAGTGTTCAGAGATGAAAATAATGGTGAATTTACTGGCTCATTTCCATTCATTGTTACAGTCATCAGTGTCTTTTTGTCAACTTTTGAAAGAACAATCAATCATTCTTTCACTAAATGGCCAAATCTGATGGATGCAGTTGATGGCATCTCAGTTTCCATGGTACATAATTTTATTGAAATCATAAAAATAGAAAGCAACTAAAACTTACCAATTCAAGGTCAGCCAATTCAGACTCTGATAAAACATAGGCCACAATTGATGGAAGAAACTCAACTGGAGCCTTGCGTAGAGCATCCAGCATGTCCTCACACACCTTAGCTTTTAAAATACTTCCAATATTCAGTTGTGATAAGACATCCAAAATGGCTGGGGTAAGGGAAAAGTTTTCATGGAGTAATTTGCTGAGAAATATTGAAAACCAAATTGATGTAATTAGATTACACTCCAAAGAATGACACATGAAATCAAAACGAAACTGAAACATCAAACTAAGACATGTAAATCACAGTAAATAAATTTATTTTTGGATTGACTAAAATTCATTACAATGAAATGTGTACCTACATGCATGATTACAAAAAGAATTACATACATGGTTAAGATAAAATCTTCATAAGGTGGTAGACAAAGGAAGAGACACAACAAATCTTAACAATTGAATCAAAAGAAGAATATACCTTAGGCTATCAGCCACTTCTTGATGTTGATCATCAGATATAATTTGTGGCATGAAAAATATGACTTCTTGTTGAACCTGAAAATAGAGGGAATGCTCTCTTAAAAGTAAACTTTACTTACAAGGTTTTTTTTAGATTTCACAATTGATGTAATTCCTTATATAAATTTAAAAAAAATTTTTTCATTTTTTTTTTCAAAAGAACTCTTTAACACCCTCCCAATGGAATACAACCTGTGGTGGAAAGGCACTTTTGGTAAGATCACCCAGATAGATCAAAGGCTAAAAGCCAGATGACAAATAGTCCACACAGCATCTGTTTTTCAGCGAGGCAGCTGCTAAGGGATCTGATCCAAATATGATGACTCTGTCAGTTGAAATTTGTATAGAGAAAGGCAACTAGAAACCACCTAAATTATTTCTACCTCAAAGCATAATGGACATAAAAGCAATAATGAATACTGGCAACTATGGGACTCATGCCACTGGGGTAGCTGTTATGCCCAGCAGATGACATTACATTGACAGGAGCATGAAAGAAGAATGGAACTGTTAAAATAGGACTTGGAATGTTAGGATGATGTTGAGTACAGGGAAGTTAGAAAACATAAGCAGGAATTGGAAAGAAAAAATAAAGATAAGCTGCAGTGTTGATATTGAGGTGAGCAGAAAGACAGTGTGGATTATTGGAGTGATAATTCAGTAGAGGAGAAGAGACTGGGTGTGAGCATGGGGTAGCAGTAGTATTAAAAGAAGAATTGGAAATTGTATACGATTAACAAGAGGAAATTATTGTTAAGTGCTTCTGGAAAAACCACTTGATAATAATGGGGGATTGGAATAAATTGGTGGGCATAAAGAGAGATGGGAGTAAGCTAGGAGAGTATGTAAAGTTTAGGAAGGAATGGTAAAAGAAAGCAATAGTTTTGCAAGAGAAATGGCCCACTCATAACTAACACTTGTTTACACACCCCAAAACATGCATGTAGAAGTTGAAAATTTGAGGAGATTCAGGGAGATATGAGTTAAGACTATGGCCCGTACCGAGAGTCGTTCCTACGTTTCTAACCTACGCAAAGGCGTAGGTGAGATTGTAGGAACGATTTCTGTACGAGAGACGAAGG
>LYUA01000029.1:321561-337943 GCA_002093875.1 Calopteryx splendens | reverse complement strand
TTTTATGTGGAATTGCAGTGTTAAAATTTCTCTTCCTGAGATGGAGAAATTGCACCAAGTAAACCCTGAAACAGTTTCCTTCCTGGGAGGTAGGTCACCCCTCCATGATTGAGAGAACCGAAACTTGACATTGGCAGGTGCACTCTACTCAGAACTTATACTCCAGTTAAAATAGCATTTAATCTATGACATACATAAAATTTTAAATTTTTGCTTCGATTACTCAAATTTAGTGGTTACCCAAACATGCTTTGAAGTAAATTACCAGTAAATATCACTTTTTGAAAAATGTTTCAATTAGAAGTAAAAATAATCATTACAAGTAATTTGATTACTTTTACTCAGTTGCATGCCATCACATAGAATGCCTTAAGTTATCATTATTGTCATATTAATTGGCAGAATCATGGTTGTCTTCTACATGATGGCATGAAGACATAACATTAACTTTATATTGTCATCTACATCTCCATTTTTCTCCCTATCGCTGTGATATCTGTTAAAACTTTCATCAATTGTCATTAAGTTACTTTATTCTTGCGTGTTGCGTCTCAATAGCTTTTCTGGAAATTAGGACGGGAGTCTTTATGCACATCAGTGACCTTCCACTAAGAACTGATCTTGAGGGCACTATAGCCTCAAAATTTTGCAATAAAGCTTGCTGATGAGGAATGTGTTTTTCTTGAATTTTGAGTTGGTCGAGGCAAGTTAATGAGGATAAGGATACAAAACCTTGCAAATTTTAGTCACATTAAGAGTTCATACATTCCCAGATATAATATCTGGGCAAAAAAAATTCTAGTTGGATTAAAATGAGAAGGTACTTTTCCACAAAATTTACTGGAAATGCAACACATGTCAGCTAAGTAAAGCATTATCAGGTGAAACTGAAGAATTTGAAGTACCAGGCCTACATATAGGCTCAAGGTGTGAGTAGGGAGAGTGAAAGAATGAGTCAGTGGGAGTCTATAAAGCTGCAATGAAGGTTGTCCCTCATAACAGCTATTGGCTGGACACCTGAGAACAATTTGAAATTATCCTGCATGAGGAAAGTCATCTACTTAATGAAAAAGTATTCCTAATCACTCCCCCTCCTCTCCATTCTGTTCCTGCTGCTTAACTGTGACTCCTCCTCTATGTCTTTCATCATGTCTCCACTCCCCAACCCTTCCCTTTCCCTTGCACCAGGTTGCAGATGGCACCCACACATGAACACCTTCAAAGCAGCTATATACCCTCCAACCCATTTGTTCCTTCACTCCTCCCACTCACACCTTGAGCCTATGTATACCAGAACTTAAAATTGTGTTTATACCTGGTGATGCCATAATTAGCCAAAATGGATTGTAGGTTCAATAAATTTTCTGTATAAGTGCTTTTTAATTTGATTACCTTCACTACATATCCCGTGTATGGCTACCATCACAAAATCCCAAAATTTAGCATGTTAATCATAGTTTAAAGCCTGATTAATCAAAAATAGGCTTGGTGAAATGAAAGGAGGCATTACACTGCTTTCAGCCCTGTGCTTGGAACAATAGAATGCAATAATCAAATAAATTAGTGATTAAGTAGTTAATTTATGTTGAGGTGAAATGAACTATCTATAACCCCAAATCAATATGATTGATTAGTGGATTGAAAAATCCAGTAATGTAGAAACTCCTATGATATTCAGCAAGTATATTACTTTGTTTAGAAAATTGAAAACCACTTCCAGTCAAAGAAAAAGTATTGTGCAAAATAAACTTCTCATTATGTGAGAACAAACATTTTATTTCTTTTCCAGTTTGCTGCAATTTTGCTTTATTTCTTGAAGTTACAAACAATATATATGTTGCTTTCATAATACATTTTTGTGTCAGGATGTTATTTTTGTGGCATTTATCAGGTGAAATTTCATTCTAGTTGAAGTAAGTGGCTAAAAAAGATTGGGATTTATGAGAGAGGAATTTTTGGCCATTATTCTATGATTGTGTTGTGGAATGTCTTGCCAATTACCTATATTTTTATGTTATCATTGAGGATGTAAATAAAATTTGTATTGTATTTTCCCTGCTTACATGACTTCAACTCAGCTCTTATTTGTGTACGGCATCTATTTTGAAAACTTGATCAACTATTTGGTATTTAAATTGGTTAGCATGTGAAAACTAAATGTAATTGGTAGTTTGGTTAATGTAATCCACTTAGTAAAGTAAGTAAACAAAAATGTAATGGATTTTGCCAGTTTTGCTGAGGTGCCAGTGGCTTTTGAAGACCTGAAAATGTCAGTGGAAGCATTGTCGCTTAATGCAACCCTCATGGTGAAACTTAATAGCATTTAGCCTTCACAGCCACACCATGAAAGTCTTCACACTGACTTTAGTTTACATATTCAATGCTACTGTACTTCTACAGTATGAACACTAATGACTTTTCATGAAGTTTTGCATACATTGCAGGTTTGCATTCCATTTATTTAATTCTGTATGTCAAACCATTTTCACTTTGAACCCTTTTCAGATCCTGTAACCAAGAGCTTCCTTTCAAACCATGTGGATCCATTATTTGGATTTCCTCAACTTGTTAGGTTTAGCTGGTCCACTGCAGACAAAATACTTCAAGAGGAGGCTGTGAAAGTTGAATGGTAAAAGTTTAAATAAATGTAAAATTAAGGTTTCTTTCTGAAATTGAAAATGCATGAATTATGAAGTACATATTTGAATCATTTGCTTTTTAGACATTGTCATTTTTATGAACATGTAATTGTCAAGTACTTCACGCTCTATGAGAACTTCCCTTTCCAAATTATAAATTATAGAACTGATGGTGCATGATTCTGAACTAAGCTGTGCATTTAAACTCATTTTTAACAAGGACATTTATAACGAGATCTCAGATATTGCGAGCAAACGGGTCTGTTGGAAATTATGAATTTTATGACCAACATCTCAATTAAAATTAGGTATCATTGTAGTATGGTTATAATGAGTAACTCTTCTTTTAAAAAATGAACTCGCAGAGGCTGGGCTGTCATACCAAGGATTAAGATCTATTATTGTATTGCTCCTAAATGACCACCTCCTTCCATTCATGTCTCTTTTCTCATTCCCAGTGATAGTACTTTCCAACCCTGTTAAAGATATTTTTAGTCATATTCACAGTGATTTTGGAATAGAATTCATAAGTTTGTCCATCTTTATTGTCTTTTTAACAGTTTTTTATTTCAATTAGAAGATTGATTTCATAGGAAGGATGGAGGTCACTGGGTAATAAACCCTATTGTGTCAGGAATCCGTGCATCAAGGTGGAAAGTTCCTCTCCTTGTCCTGTCTGCCTTTGAAAATACTCTACTGGGGGTATACTGAGCTATCACTGGAGCTCTCCCGCACAATAACCAGATACTCTTTCATTTTGGCCAACAAGCACTCTTGTAACTAGTTATTGATAAAAATATATTCAGTGACAATGTACAGTGTCACATTGTTGGAGGGTTCTTCTTCAAGGATACAGATGTAATATTTAATACATTTTTTTCTAATTATTTCTGTTTTCTCGCCAGGGATGAGGAAGAGGAAGAGCCCAAACAAGCATCTGTGTTGTCATTTTTTAAAAAAGATCACAAGAAAGAAAAGAATAAGCACAGTTTCTTCAGAGACCGAAATATTACAACTACAGGACTCTTTTGATATTCTTTAAAGAATGTAATTATTTTTATAATATGCAATGTTTTTTGACAGTGACAGTAATAGTTGTAAACTTTTAACAGTTCCTATTCCACCCTGAAATTGTGTTTTCAAATTCCAAGCATTAACAATGATATTGTGATTGATTTTGCTGTGGGTGATATGTCAATGGAATTGTACTATATTTAGATGACTTTGATTTAGTTTTAAATGAAACATTTCAGTTGGTTTAAAAATAAAATTTCCATATTTTATTTCGTATAAACTTAATAATATTACAATTAAATAATTCTTCCCTCCCTCTCCTAAATGAGGCATTCATTTTTTGAAGTGTATCACTTTTATAAGAAGTAAATTGGCATTACAATTTTATTTTTCTAAATTTATACAATCTAGTAATATATTAATTTGTTTTTTACATTAAGGTACATTTTTCATATGAAAACAGGAAAGTTTACATTATATTTGAATGAACAAAAACCTACTCTTCAACAGAATAAGTTCTGTGGAATATTAAGTTTTCTATTTATTTAATAATGACTGTTGTAAACTTCCGTGAAGTGAAGCCAGAATAAGTCACTTTTATTGAATCATTCCAAGAGCTATAAATAATGTGCTTTAGGATTGCTTTCAGTCAGTGTTATATTACTTTGGAGTCACTCGAATGTTTTACAGTCCAATTCGCTTTCTCTCAAGAATTATTTTTTGGGCTGATCTATAAAAAATGCATAATTCACACTAATAATACTACACTATTTGAATGCATGGACATAAAAAATTCACTTTCATGGGGTCATTTAACACCATGTTAGAAGTAGTAGAGATAGTTAAAGAGTTTTGAAATCACTTTTAAATGTATTGAAATGTTAGCAGAGATGAGCTTGAAAATCATTTAGTTTGGTGGTAATGGGTATAAAAATTGCAGGTAAACATAATTGAAATGTTGTGGATTGGGTCTGTAGCAAACAAGGTGTGTAAGAATTTTTCAAAAATTTATAGGGAAAATAGGAATGTCCAGAGACGCATTTAATGCTTTGGTATTGTTGAGTCATAGTTGCAATATAGACCATTGAAGTAATTGGAAATCCATATACAGGCGGGCAAGGTTTACTGCACTAGTTTGATGAAGTGCCAAGAGATTATTGCAAGGTAAATAAAAGTATTACACTGCACACTATTAGAGGACGAAGTATGTGCAAGATTGCAGCTGTGATGAGTGAAGTGTAACTAAAGGAGCTTGAGAACCTAGTAGAGGGCTTCTCTCATCATTCCCCTTTCCTCCTGATAACATTTTTTATCATGAAATTAAGCCAATTACTAATCCTGTCAAAAATTAAGTAAGAGATTAAAGTTTGAAAAAGCAACGGTATATACAAGGGCAGCAAAACTTTTAACCAACTTCTTCAGATTTTTGTAAAAGATAAAATGAATATCAAGTTTATTGTTTTTTTATTCATTACATTAGAATACCATTTCAGTTAACTTGATACTTATCTGGGAATATTACTGTTGGCAGTGAACATTTTCTGGGTTTTTCCACCATCTTTTGATCAGGTGGAGTGAGTTGGAGCATAGATTAGATATGAGTGTGAAGGAATGAGATATTACTCAAGGGGCACATGCTCCCTCACCTTAACTGATACTAAAGGAAAACTACCTTGGAAGCTGGGGTACTTAGATAGCTCATTTACAATATTGATTCCTTTCTAAGAACCATACGTATCCTAAAATAGGATCCCCAATTTTAACTTGTAATGGAAGGAAAAAATACCATGCATAAAATGGCAGATTTAAAAAAAATTCGATTTCACATTTTTAAACAAGTAATTTGCAAATTATTAATTCATTACAACATTTTAATTTGTTCTCTCACTACTGGAGGTCTCTCCATTAGTTGCTTGATGCTCCTTCACCCTCAGAATGTCATCCGACCCTTAACTGTTGAATACACAATGCTTCTTAAATCAATGGACTATTAATTCTGGTGGAGAAGCTACTTATGTCATTATCCCAGTAGAACATATCATCTGTACGGTATCCTTGAAAATCATGAAGAACGAGCATTGATCTGATATTCTCTCATCTTTACCAGCTGTTTGCTTTTAACTTCCCAATACCGCTAAATCATCAATCGCTAGTCATCTAGCCTTTTTCATTACCTAAATCAGAAATTGATTCCAGGCTAGAGTTTCTCTTATTGAAGATTCTTACTTGTGTACAATATTAAGATTTCAATTTTGTCCCATCAACTAATATGGATAATGTCACAGTTGGCGTTTGCTTTTCATATCTGTAGGTTTAAACCATCATTGAATTTTTCCTTTGTTATTAACTGTGTTGTTAGTTGTATGACATTCACCCTCCTTGCAGATGGCAATTCACTGTTTTACTGGTCCAGAACTAAAATTTTCCACAAAACAGGACGGCTGCTTTTGTGGATTAATCAGTTTTCTATATATATTCAATGAAATAATTAAATTGTAATCTCTCTAACATAATTCAGAGCCAAAACGTTTCAAACTATCAACCACCTTCTTCAAATACATTTTACCAAATTTTTTTAGTACATTACCAATGTCATGGGATGAATAATGAAGCCATATATTGGAAGGATTGGTTTATTGTGTTAATAGGGTAGTTTTTCACACAATTCATGACATATTAGTGCAAGTTGAACATTCTGTATTTGATGATGAACAAATTAGGTTTAAGGCAAAAGGGAGAGTAAAGTCCAATTTCATTCTTATGGAATTGTATGATTCTCCCAAAAAATAGATCTCAGATAAGCAAACTCTCAATGCACCACAAATATCAAAACCCGACAGAAATGTTTCAATACTTCACCATTTTAATATTAAAATCATGAGTACTAGAATAGATAGAAATTTACAATTAAAAATGGGCCAGGTACATATGCAAGTCATTGAATAGGTACATTAATTTTCAAGATACAGAAAAGGGCACCCCAGAAAGAAAAAGATATGTGGAAAATAATGGGCATCGAGAAATAGAAAAGCTTAACAAAAGGATCTGAAAAAGTTCAGTAATTGAAATTCTGTATTACAGTAAAAGGGAGAAATGTATTTTCAAGTAAAAAATGTCATGGAATAGAACATAATGATTCTTGTAATGTTGGCAAGTATAAAGGAAGAGAAGTAATGGATTACCACTAACATCAGCATCTATTTCTGAGAAACAGTGTATGCACTGCAGTCATTCATACCCTGCAAAATAACTAACCCTAGTTAATAAATTCTCTAAATTGTTAAATTTAATTAATATTTTAATAGATATCAGCACCAGATGCTTATATTCCTTTTCAGATGGCATCAATGTTGGATTTTTAGTACACTCACATTGCTGTCACGAAATCACGATCTGATCTGAAATCTGATCACGAAAAAGAAGTTTTCCTGGGCATTCTGATTCAAAACTCTTGTGTACAGCTTTGGGATGCCTAATTAATCCTGGCAGCACTTTTTCTATAATAGCCATTTATCTAAAAGTTTATAAAATCGTATTTGTTCTATATTTAACAAATAAATAATAGCTGTTGTAAATTCATGAAACTATTACCTTTAATTGCCTTACGAGTTATTTCAATAGAGGTTTCATTATGGCGGCTCTGCTTTTTACGATAGTCATTCCTTCCCATGAAGCTTTGGGGCTTCTCAACGGAAGCGGAAGCGAATCTTTCCGAGAAAGCATTTTGGGTATCACTGTTGCTGTAAGTGAACGAACGTGAATCTGTTTTAATCCTTGTTTAGCAATGCTCTATCCTTAACAAAATTTATTCTATTTTGTGCCTCTAAGCACTGTAGACGTAAAATATAACTGCTATGATTACATTTTATTATTAAATAGTGTTTGAAAGCAATATTTGAGACATGCTGTCCACGTTGCATTCGACATACTGTGTAAACTCGTGGTCGAAGTTACTTAAGTATGCCTGATTTGTGTCTTATTAGGTACAGGATACCCATTAGCCATGAAGTTAAACAAGTTAGTGTCGTCTTCGAGGCGGAAAAATCGCAAAAGGCATTTTACAGCACCTTCTCACATTCGTCGGCGGCTCATGTCTTCGCCTTTGTCCAAGGAGTTGCGGCAAAAGTATAATGTTAGGACGATGCCCATTCGTAAGGATGATGAAGTTCAGGTAATGTATCTGTTATTTCTATTTTTTGAGTTATTATTCTTTGGTATTGCGACAAGTACTCAAATTTTACATCCTGCTTGCCGCCATGGGGTGTGTGGTTAGGGGATATTGTTCTATATGATGACTTAAACCATTCACAGATGAGGCAACAACGGGCAATTTACGTAATTAGCAGTTTTTAGGGTTTTCCTAATAATTTGTGAACACGTTTTTGTCCATGTTGTGTCCTGACGAATTTAAGGCTCTGAAATTACTTGATGCTTGATGCAAATATTCACGAGTTTCCAAGCGTTTGTGTTAACTTTAGTTTTCTTTCAGGTTGTACGGGGCCATTACAAAGGACAACAGGTTGGGAAAGTGGTCCAAGTATACCGAAAAAAGTTCGTAATTTATATTGAACGCATCCAGAGAGAGAAGGCAAACGGCGCGAGTGTATATGTTGGAATTCACCCATCGAAGGTAAATTGGTATCTCAGCCTTCAGCATTTTTCTGCCATGAACATTTTTTTCAAACTGTCTTTGTACTGTATATTAGACCGTCCTGCTAATGATTGGATCAAGGACGAATGTTTTTTTTAACTGTCAACCGCGTTCACGCCAGAGACTTCAAGTATAAAAATTTTTGCCATTGTAAAGTCATGAAAATCCATTCTCTTGTTAAAAATTCCTGCACCCGAATTCATCAGTAAAGAAATATTGCCACACACATGGTCTATTGGAACATTAAACTGTGTAGAACTTACCTGGGAATACGGCATCTCAGCTTAAGGGGTCAATGGATATGGGTAATGAGTTTAGTGTTGAAGTTCCTAATCGTGAGGTAAAGAAAGCGATAAAGGTTGATTTAATGCTTGGACACTAATATTGTGTCATCTGAAGTAAATTATTTCTCCAATCCCCTCCCATCCATCTCCACCATATACGTAACAATTCGTATAAATTGTTACCACGGCGAATTTTTCCAGACAGAATATTAGTTTAACTGTATTGCCAGAATTGAGTAAGGGTCGAGTCACACAGCCTAGGTCATGGGGGATAAGTGACTGCTCTAACATAGAAGTCTCTAATGTTGATATTAAGCAGCGCCACTTGCCGCTATGTATATCCTAGCTGGTACGACCCTTGGGTCACGGTTATAATGAGTGAAATCGTTAGTTAGGTGGTAGAATTTTCGATTGAAGTGGTAATTGATAGTTTGCACTTGCTACCAGTTATATCTTGGCTATGGATTTGAGAATTAATGTCCTGTTGATGCGTCCGTCAAAAATGTACTCTAGCCGTAGATGGTACTTCTTGCTTATGACACTGTCTTGTGTACTAAACCATTATCAAACTTTACTGTTATTTTCATCTATTCTTACGTGCTTCCAATTGCTCCCCAAATGTGGCTTGCGGATACTCTATTGTTCACTACGGTTTTTTTTATCTTAGAATAAGTTACAACCTTAAACCATTAATGTTGATGAGATTAACTAGTGACATCCCTTCGTATTTGTGTTTTTTTGAGACTTCTGTACGTTTAAAGGCTTTTTGAACACCTAAGTGAGTGGCTTAAACTAGTATTATATGTGTCATTTAATTGGTTTATTCTTTTCCTGACGGTCTATGGAAAGTATGCTAAAGCCTAATGATAAACCATTAAAACGAAATGTCATTTTTTTGTTTTGTGTCAAAGAGCTAAACTTTACTTAATAGATTCATTGAGTACTAATTGAACATTTGTGGAAGTTATGTGATTTTATTAGTTATATTGCTCAATTGCGACAGTTAAAAAAATATGCTATGGTTTTCCTGTGATTTTAGTTTTTTAGAAAACTTATGTGCTTATTTTGCCTTGAATTTCCTTCCCGTTAAATAATGAAATAGTTAACATTTCTGTTATTTAGTTAGCATACTTTTTTACATGCTAATTTAGGCGACCATTGAGTAACTTTTACAAAGTATGCAGTCTATTTAATATTTGAATTTATTTAAAATTACCTTAGCAATGCGGTAAATATACATTTCATTCAATATTGATAATTCTTTATGCATCAAAGTCAGCTAAGCACCTGCTTTGTTACAGCTAAGCACAGAGGTGACTGAAAAACCTGTGTGTATTGATTTTTTGTTATCCCAGGAAAAATTAAATTTAAGAAATTCAAGTAAATCAGGACAAATACAGTGTCTCCAATACAGTCCATAGAGACAGTAACTGATGGCATCTTCATAGATACATTAGTTTTGGGTAATGACACCTGTAGAAGCATGTTTTTTTTATTTTAGTGACAAATGACATGCTCCATTCCAAGTGAAGTAAATTTAAGGTGGTGGTAAAAGTTGAGGTGAACTCGGATGATTATATTTTCTCAAAATTTAGTGTGACTTAATTTTATTCCAATTTTTTGAGGGAATCTGAGAAAAGATATTAAAATTAAGGTTTTGAGGTTGGGTTGGGAGGAAGTTAGTTCAATGAATTTAGGTGTTTGACATAAGGTACTTTTAGTACCCAGTACCAGTAGTTCTAAACCCCAGTAGTCAACCTGAAGGTTGGTTTGATAGGTGACTATGGAGTTCAACCAATTTTAAGCCCAATTGTGTGTGAAATTACCACAAGGGTAGGGGAATCACTTCTTTTTCTCATGGATTCCCAAGATGATCTATTACCCGAAAAATTAGTTTTGGAGAACCCTCTGGTTACACTGTTTCACCCCAACTCAGATTTTATCGTTCACGTAGGCAGCTGCAATAAATTAAAAAAGGCCTGGAAATTCAAATGTAGAGAAATCCATAGAAATAATAGACAGACAATTTATTATTCACAGTGCAAATTTTGTGTAATTGCCAATCATGGAGCCGTCCAAGTAAAGGACAAATATTAATTTTTTATAATAGACAGACAATTTATTATTCACAGTGCACATTTTGTGTAATTGCCAATCATGGAGTCGTCCAAGTAAAGGATAAATATTCATTTTTTAATTGTCTTCTCTATTACATGCTTTGATTTTGGAAATCATATTTGTTTATTGGTTGGCTCTCTTCAATCCTGTTCCTTTTTTTTATCTCAATCCCTTAGTGTATTCCACTTATCATAAGGTTTACTAATGTGATATTTTTCATTCCTCTAAATTTCATTTTCAGTGTACTTCCTATTTCTTGTCTTTGTAATGTAAATGTCATTGTGTGTTTTTTTGTCATGTTCCTTATGTATTTTGATTAATTATTCGTGTTCATTTTGTTTAATTATTCATGTTCATTTAATCCATCCATGTACATAATTAATTATAGTGGTCGATCCTCCTATAAAGAATAATTGTATGTTATTTTGTTTTAATGTATTACTTTACTGAATTATTTTGCTTGTTCTACATTGAGTTAAAACTTTTGTATGTCCAGGTGGTTATCGTCAAACTTAAGATGGATAAGGACAGAAAGAAGATCATTGAAAGGAGAGCCAAGGGCAGGGCAGCAGCCCTTGGTAAGGATAAGGGTAAATACACAGAGGAGACCACTGCCATGGAGACATCTTGAAGATGCTTCCCGTATGTGTTGTAAAGGAGACTGTGCTATTAAAAAAAGTGTAAACCCAATTCCAATGTCTTTCTACTTCATCCCTTTCCTGTAAATATTGGTATGGTATAAATTTTAGCTTGAGGTAACAAATGATCGGTGCAATTATTAATTGGTGAGGCTGAGGAGAAATTTTTTTTGTCTCCTTTTTTAATGGACCACACAAGACAAAAATAATCTTTCTATTTAAGGTCAGTTTGTTCATTTAAAAGCTTTGAAGCTAGCACTGGAATGCTTTTAAAGAAAAATACTCGGGGTGGACTTATTATCTCTTATGCCTCAATTCTACCATCTCAAATTTCAAAAGCTTCACCATTTATGCATTATTATACGTATATAAGTACTAATTTAAGTTTGATGCAGTCTTTTTGTTGCAGGCAGTACTTTCTGCATTATAAAAATAGAAAAAGTAAGCCAAAAGTAGTTAAAATATGGATAGATTTTGTATATGTAGTACAAATAATCTTATGGAAGTTAAGTTGTTTTTGATGTGGAGCAAGTGATTTTTCTTGGGACTAAGATTCTCACTGAAGGAAGCACTGAAAAGTCACTGGAAGGAAAAAAGATACATTATTATTGATTCCTTCCAGAGAAATATTAATTTACAGAATCTGTTATTCAGTTAATTAACTTTGACGTGAAACTTGAGACACCTATTGGAAATGATAAATAGAAATTATGGAAGCAAAATTTTGTGAAAGCTTGCGAAGAACTTAATTTTGGACGGATGGTTTCAGGTGTCACTCTGTGGAAGCGATTCATAATGAGAACGAAACACTTGGTTTTTCCATATAAANGTGGAAGCGATTCATAATGAGAACGAAACACTTGGTTTTTCCATATAAAATTTTATATGGAAAACCAAGTGTTTCGTTCTCATTAATTTTGGACCATTCACACCATGCCATGAACTGTAATCTTCCAGTGAAGCACGTGGAATTGTGGTTGAGGAAGAGCTGATGCACAATAACAAGCTCAGGTGGGATTAGTCTGTGATTAATACTAACTTGGCATGGCAAGCACGACAAAAATTTTATTTCTGTTTATCTTTATTCTCTAGTTATTATCTTCTCTTTAAAACCTACAATTTTTTAATAGACACTATGAATTAGAAAATTTACCTTGGTGTTCACCATGAAATTTGATGACAACATGCTCATTTTTCCTTTAATAATGAAATCTTGGTTTCAGTGAAAAATATGAAGTAGCCATTAGTTTTTTAGTTCCAGCCAATTACTCCGAGTATTTATTTCCTGAATCTTATGTCATGATCGACTAAGTATTACTTAAAGGAAGAAAGAAATGCTTTATTTACTATGGAATTAAGTATCACTTCAGTTTTGATTTGTTTTAAGGACATGTTGAGTATCTCTGGTAGCAATATTCTGAGGTGGTCATTGTCATTTTTATACTGCAAATACCTGCTAGAGATTGTTTCTCATTTTTGTAGCAGTAGAAGTGTTTATTTCTCTGCCATTCTTCCTCGGGTATATCTGTTAGCCCGTCAAACCTGGGATAAAGCCACATTAGGCCCGTCTTGAGTCTCGAGGACTAAAATGAAATTTAAGAAGTAAAACATGCCAAGGGGCTATAATCTTTAGCCATTAGCTCAACAGGAATGAGGAGAGGACACAATTAACCTGGCTGGTGTATTTGCCAATTTTGAATATGTATTCATTTTTCAAAATTGACACCAATATATCCTCACCTGAAATTAGGTTTTATAATGTGGTATTGTAACGAGGGGGAAACTATTCTTGTATTATTTGATTCAGGGTTAAGTATTCTAAATTGGATGGTACCAGTTGGTAATTGTTACTTAACACTAAATTGTTTTTGATTATAGGATTGTTTAACCTTAAAATAACTGGAGGTTAAGCACCATAATTTTTTTGTAGAGAGTTCTCAATCAAAGAAATCATGCATGTAGGATAGTCGCTGAATGAGTAAGCATCTGTGTAGCTTGTGCTGTAATTCAATTAACTATTTTAAATTATTAAGAGGTTTTAGCTCCTTAAACACTCAACTTTCAAATCTACATAAGGTTACATTTAATTTCATCAGAAGTAGCCCAGAAATGTATTACTGTGTTAAGGTGCAAAAACGTTTCAACTGCTGCATTTAAAATGCTTTTCCAATCTCATGTCTTATGTTCAGTATGGTTGTACATACATAGTAAGTTTACTTCGGAATAAAAATATTTTGAACTATTTGCCTTTATGGTATGCAATTCATATATATTATCTTTTGGGTGGTGGCAGAGTAACTTATATGTTTTAAATGTAGGCAGTGCAAGCTATTTGTAGCTAGCTAATTTCACTTCATTAGCTGTTAAATATTTCTTAAATGAAATAGTCCAACATTTGGTTAGTTAAAAAAGTCATGATTGAGCTGTTAACCATTCGGGTTAGAGGAATGTAAAGCAATTTCTAGTCGAGTAAATCATATCTCACATGCTGATGCCTTTTCAGACCAGACAGTATTTTTTCGGGAACATTTAATGGAAGTGTATAATTTCGTTGTACATGTCATCCAGCAATCAGTTCTGTAGAGAATTGAACTTGGGGGTTTTGTTAATGAACACTTACAGGATATATTGCAATCTAAAGGCCAAAGATTCCAAAATGTTTGTGGCTAGGACTTGGATGATTTACCTGAGAGGGGATAAGAGATAAATTTAGAAACAATTCTATAATGAGCAGAAACAGGCACAAAATTATTTTGCATCTCATGCTACTAAGGACACTTTTTGCTTCAGAAAATATTTACTTGGGCATTGGTTTTAATTGAAGTTATATACATTACATTCTTTTATGTGCTAATTCATAAGACAAATTATTTACAAAACAGTAGTACTAATGGTAGTAGGCTACTACCAACCCTATAGAGAGAAGACCAATAATAATAAGCAGACATTACCAAAGTTTTTAACAAAATCAGTGTATACTTGAAAATACCGGGGTGGCCCCTCTCAAGACATATGGCTGATCATAACAGATATTGGGTTAGGTTAACCCTATGTGGAGCATTTGTTATTAACCAGTTCAAAGATATGCATTTCGATTGAAACAAAAGATCCTAATCGGATCATTACATAAATGTTGAATGTCAAGATAAATTTTTTCACTGTAGTACTGTTGTTTAAAAAAGCAATGTTTAAAGTGAAGAAAACAGACAATTATTTATGATGGGATTCATTCTGCTCTTATTAGAAATGGAAAATTGACCAGTTCATGTTTGGTGGAAAGAAAATTCATTATTCACTTCTCATCAATTACATATCGTTTGGTAATCGTGGGATCCAAATCTTGGTTGAATTAAGAGACACCATGCATTTATGTATTCATACTTGTACAGAAGAAACCATTTTCACCCTCTTTCATGATTATTTTGAGAGAAATGAGTGAAGCACAAATGCAGCTCACAATTAACAACCTGATAAAAAGTGGTATCACTACATGAAATGTATTTTTCTGCATAATGGCAATAGCTTTCAAAAATGCTTTCATCAAAACAATATTGGGCAGGAGATAGGTGTTAACTAGGCCACTGCTCTACGTATCCTGCCTTAAACCACACATATTTTATAAAAGTTTTAATCTGGGAGCAGAGAATTTAAAATGCGTTTCAGGCTGCATTTTGTGTTTTATTCCTCTGACAATGGTTTGTTCAGATTATTTAAAAGCACTCCATTGGAAGTTTTATGTGCGGAGTCTTTCCACATCCAATGGCTGTATAAGTGCCGTAGTCTACACGGGAAGTATTGTTGTATCAACAATTTAATCTGTTTTCACCTTAATTATTGTGATGTGATCATTTTACGTTCCCCAGGAGTCCACTGAAAGCTCACTATTTTCTTTCATGCTTGGGAAAACACATTTGAGATATTCCTGTATTAAAATATCTTTGGTTAGCATACCTATAGGTTATAAGCTTGAAGCTTGAAAGACGTTCACACCTCTTGGACATTTCCCATCTTTTTCTTGCAAAAAGATTAAAATGGGGGAGAGAAGTTTACCTTCCATGGAGATGGCTGGTTGAATCGTGTACAAATGTGTTGTGACATGTAACGACTGGATAACTGTTTACACTGTTTTGGCACCACCACTTCTATGGTAGGTTCAGAATGAAATTCTTTTTTTAAACCACCTTGGTCTGTATATAGCACCCGCTATGCATTGCTTTCAATCACATGCTTCATTTATCTTGTGATTTCCTGGGCCTTTTCGGTAGTAGATTTTTGTTCAAAAATATTTTTTAGAAACTACTTTCGTCACTTTTCTTGAAACTATCTAGTTGGATTGTTTCCATTTCCATAGCCACTCGGATGTTATCTTATAATAAGGGATGATTTCCTCCAATTCTTTGTTTTTTTCCAATACCCACCTATATAAATCTCTCTCATGAACAACAAGATGTTCATCTTTATTGGCTATGAAGCAGGAAAGGAAGTCTGCTTGGATTGCTTTGTACTTATATTTTAAAGCACCAGTTTCCATATTTTACCTTTCGTAGCAATACAAATATATCTTACTGGATATAAATTGAAAGTTGCCAAACTTCCTCCAATCTAAGGTCAAATCTTACTAGAAATCCAAAAATCAACAGGTTTTCACTTCTGATACATTGGTTATTTTGGGCTTCTGTTTTTTCCATTCACGCAAAACCTTGTATGATGTGGAAAAAGATGGAGATGCAGGGAATATATCTTCTTTATCTCTCTGAGAGACTCACTGCTGATCTATTCATCCTCCTCAATTAGATCTTAATCCCTTATATTGTCAAAATCAAATCATCTTCATTGTCACAGAAGTATTTGTCACCTTCGATACATTCTTCTTCTTTCTTTTTCATTCTCATCATACTTCAATGCCACTGTAATGAGGCATTCGTCACCTTTGATACTGACTTAGTCTGTTTAACCCTTTGAGTGCCATGCTGAGTTGCCTATTTTCGTGCTAAAATTTCCAGGCTCTTTTAAAGAGAAATGCAGACCTTATATACAA
>LYUA01000029.1:310546-321462 GCA_002093875.1 Calopteryx splendens | reverse complement strand
AATAGAGTAAAGCATAAAATTATGAATCATTTAATATTTATTTACATACATTTAATTTATACTTATAGCTTTCGGAAAAAGAGTCACTCAGAGTGATGCCGGCATTTTAACGAAAATTTTCCAATGTCACTGTGGGCGACGTTGGCACTTAAAGGGTTAATAAAGGCATTCCTCATTCATTATAATATTTGTTCAGAAAAATATGGTCAAGGAGTGGAGAGAGAATACTATTTTCACCAATTTCAATTCATAAAATGCTTACAGACATAACTTTTCTGCAAGCTTGATTACCGCTTCTGTCGGCTCCGAAACGGCCCAACACAGGAAATTTGCTTTTCACTAAATTTAGCACGTTCCGAACATAAATTGACATTCTAACTGTTGTAGACAATGAGTACCCATATTTTTATGGAAAACTGTAACTGACCACAAGCTGACCAAAGGTGGTAAGATGTGAATTTGGAAAGTGGTGAGCACAGGTTTTGGCATCCGAACTATCCGTGAAATGGACTAGAATTGACCAAAACATTCCTTCCCACCCAAAACCCCTTTTCCATTCTTGGTACTCTTTTCTCGAAGCTTCATAGAATATCAGTTGACGAAGTCTGAAAAGTTTTACGACATTACTTTACGAACGGTTTGAGGCAATGGCTCGTGATGACCGCTGAAAATGCTTGTGGTTCGTATTCACTTGATGTCTTGATCCAATTTTTTCTTTTCAAATGCTTACCAATCCTTCTCCCTTGACGAACATTTAATTTCTCTGTGATAGCAGTGAACGCGTGTACCCATATGGTCTTGTCCTCCTCCATGGTCCCGTCAGCCTGTCTGCCAAGCGAGCGTGATCTCACGGTGGAGGGGCCCGGGTGGTAAGTCCACAGTTTTGACTTCAAATAACTCTGTTCGTAGATCATGGGGGCACACATAATTTTGCTTTGTGCATTTTATTACTATAAACTCTGAACATAACAAGTTTGAATCAAATCTGGTGGTAACAGTCTATTAATGTTCCTTGTAAGCCCAACGGCATGTGAAATTCACATGGTAGGCAGCCAGTTTCTTTCCCTGTACCCCTTGATGACCTGTACCCAAAAAATGGTACACAGTTTGGGTGAGGCTGAGGGTCCCCAGAGGCATCCCCTGGAATCTAACCCTGGCCCTCTGGTTAGTAGCTCAGTTCTCTACCCACTGGGTTGTTTTGCCCCTCTTTTCACAAGAATCACTGGAAAATCAAAAATTACAATAATGTACCATTCACTATTCAAAAGGTATAATTGTGTTACTCCCCTTTTCATGTTGGAATTGTTGCCTCAGGAATTCTGGACAGTGATGGTAGAAATGTCAAATACAGCACTCCTGCATTTACTTTTTGTGAGGTGAATATCTAATTAGAAGTTAAATTCTTAATAATTGAGCCAAATGATTTAAATATAGGTTATGAGAAACCTGAACAGTTTTTGGTAATGAATAATGGCGAAAAATAATTTTTCATTTTATAAGTTATCTTACATTTTATAATTTACTCTTATTTGGGTTAAGTTTTCACATGGGGGGTGTGGTAATAATGCTGGGGTACTGAATGAAGGGCCCACTTATTATGGTGTGTGACACCTCTGCCTCCTGTGTACCCTGAGCCTCACCGAAGCTGCTTGATTTTTTTGGGTACCAAATCTTCCTTGGGAAGGAATGCCTTCCCACCCTGGTGTGTGAACTTCACACACCTTTAGGCTCTGCTTCATACTGAAGTTTATTAGATATGCTCTACCATCCCTATCAAGCGAACCTTTGGTATTACTCTTAACATTGCCTACATCATATGATTCGGCTGTCAATGTGAAACTTGTTAAACTGGGTTTTGCAGGATATTTTTGTTAATTAAGATTTATAAGTTAATGGTGGTTGTCCTGATGTAGATATTTCCTTAGGAAATAAGAAAGAAAACCTTGCATTAAGGAAAGATTTTTCACTGTAAAGATATTACGGAAATGTGTTTAGGATTTGGTATCTAACAAAATTGAGGAAAATTATAAATGGTAAAATAATTTTTAAACTATCATGGATTAATTTTTTTAATCGAGTCACTTAAGTGATGGTTGAAATAAGTGACTTATAATTTTTTGATTTTAGTTTGGGGAAATTGAAAGAAATTAAACTGAAAATAATATTTTCCTAAGAAATGCTACTAATTGCCTGTGATCAAATATTCTTTGTGTACCCACCAAGGTGTCTCATTTGAATTTCAAATTCAATTGGATACGACTTCATGTCTCATTTTCCCTTATGTGTAATCCTTGTAAGGTGTTTTCGCTGAAACTAAAAATCAAAGTTAGGCTAATGCAGCTTAGTGAAATGATAATAATACTACAGGAATTTGATTTTTATTTCATACCATGCATGCCATACCATACATGGTGCATGGGTGCATTACATTTTTTTTCATTTTTTAGTGAACATGAAGGGGCATATTTACACAAGGTTATGGTGGGACCATCGCTAATGAGCTTTCCTAGTAATCCAAATTATCATCCAATGGCACAGTAGAGTTCGTTGGTTGAAGATCAGATCTGTGAAAAAAACGTTTTTATGAATTGAAAAATTTGTATTTTGCGCAAATTAAAAATTCTAATGCAGTTTCCTAAACTCTCATAGTATTTCTGATTTGACAGTCTTGAAGTTAAAAATCATTTAATTTTGTTGGAGGTGTTTTGGGTGGTATATACAAGAAACAAAACAAAATCCTCATGGTACATACTACACATATATGTACTTCAGTATCCCAACCATTCTATAAATATAGAGGCATATTTCCTGAAATTTATTTTAATTTGAAGAAATTTTTGGGAACTATATTTTTAGGATCAGTTGTGATATTATTTAAAAAAAATTGAATTCACTCATACAAATGTGAATGGATAAAAAATTAAATATTTAATAATGGCTTTGAACTCTGTGGACATTTATATGGTCATGTTGAAATGTAAAGTCACTTTGGGCTACTCACAGGATAAAACTAGTTGTTAGCTAAGTAAACAGGCAGTTCTTTTGACGGACTCATAAATTAATTAAACATTATTTGACATGTCAAAATGAGCATAGCAAATTGTCATGTTTGTGGTAGCAAAGGAATGTATAAAAATTATTGATTATGATTTATGGGAAAAATTCCAAGGAGGTGCAGAATGATCCACACAATAGTCTTTGTCAGCTGTTAAGAGCTACTGAGTATCCCTGAACAATCACACAAGTGAAAGCAATTGTATTCACTTGTATGTAACACGAAACATTTTTGAGGATCCTCATTGAAATATTGTGTTGCACATGTATATATATATCGTACATGAGGGCAACACTTTAGGTGTAAGTATTAAGGGTAATAATGTGTTATATATCGTACTACATAGGGATTATGATCTAAGACCCATTTCTGTCATGCCAACAATAATTTATAGCTATGCATTACAAACAAGCTCTGTGGAAACGGGAGCACATTTTTCCATTACACTTGTGCTGCTATTTTAGTGGATGGGGAAATTGGTTAATTTATTTGGTTTGTAGGTTTTTCATATGTAATTAGGGGGCAAAGTCAATTTATTTCCAGTAAAATGTTTTTTTTTTAATTTTATAATGTAAAAAAATATTTTTTATGGTCCAACCAGTCTTGCCAAAATCTAATAAATGTATAATAATTGCTAAGGTCTTTTTTTATGTTACACCAAGTTTTTTCTGTCAAATTTCGTGATGGGATTGTTCATTACCTCTTGACTTAACAGCAATACTTATTTCTCTGGAGGAGGTTCGGTGCGGTCAAAGTGATGAATCGAGACATCTGTTACCATCATATTAGGAGTAAGAAATTGTGAAAGTATATCTACTCCAGTGCGAGGCATTCTGTCAAATGGATAACCCATTGACCTCTTATCAGGATATTTCTGATCACGTAATCCACAGAAACTGGCAGCATTAGAACAGCCATCCTGGCGTTTAGGTTGCTGTACCTGAAAGTAATATGATTGATAGTTGAGGTATTTAGGTGAGATAGGAGGATATTGAGGTAGTTTTAACAGCTAGGTTTAAAATGATTTTTCAATCATTTAATTAAATATAGAGGACCAGTGTTAAATGTGCTTATTACTAATGCCAATACTACCATGCATTATTTCCAAAAAATATCAACATCAAGCCTACTTACATAACCAGCAAAGTAGTGTTTTTGAGAGAAAAATGCAGATGTCAATCAATGTTATCAAAGTGGTCCCCTTAATTTTATTATGTATTATTAATTTTGGGAACAGTTGAACCCCTTTATAACCAGCATTTAAAGGCAAATGATGCTTTTTGGATACCCAAACAATCAAAACTAACTGGATTGCAACAACTGAATGTAACAACGAACTTGATTATTTGTGAGATAGGCAATTTATGCTGGTATAAAATCTATGATAATGCTCTGCATTCACATTTTATATCATGCTAATGCCATAAGCACCTACTGCATTGACTTTCAACACTCTTCACTGCTCTCTAGAAATGGTGTCATTTAGTGGATTTACTTTGGATTTTTCAATAAATTTTCATTTGATACAAATAAGAATTTTTTAGGTTGATATGGATGCTTATGTTGCAGTGAAACAAGGTACTATTGTATTCACTGAAGTCTTGGTAGAAATTGCTGAAAAATTCTTTTGTCCCACACTATGCAATAAGTAATTACGTTTAATGACAATTTCCTCAAAGGAACGAAATTTGTGTTACTCCCTCAATGGTGGTTGTAATGATTCAGCTCACAACTCTTGTGGGGAATACCTTTTTAACTGAAAGGGTACACACCAAGTCGTCCTTAGCATTTGATATCATGACGAACAGCTCACAAGGGAATCCACCAGGGGCACCTTTTGGAATGAGCATGTGTTCTGGCCAACCACATCCGCAGTAATTGAAAGGCTGGCTTTCAGCAGTTGTTCCTGGAGTATTGGTCTCAAGGTCCCGGAAGGTTCTTTCCCATGGAATGGTGAGGGAGTTCTGTGAGGAAGCTCTTTCAATCACATTTACCTTTGGTTTCACTGGAATTAAAAAAAATAGCTTTTACCATTTGAAAAGTGTGAAAAATTAAAATGAATTTTGTCTACCCAAGTGCTTTTGTGTGAATTATAAATTGATTAGCTTGATGGGATTACTTGATGTAAACGAAGGAAATGGGTTTCTGTTTGCTATGTTCAAATATTTAGCTTACTAAAGTATTAGAATGCATAATTATATTCCTAAGAAAAGGTGAAATTTCATTTGTGGTCACTTATTTCACACTAAATTGTTTGATATATGTGTGTGCACAGTAAGATTCATTAATTGGGGTATTCTAACATTTCCCTGCTGTTTTGTGTTTCTTTGTAATTGTTTTATAGCATTTACAATTTTAATCCTAAATTTAGGCCTAGAATCATTATGGAAAGATGGCACTTGTTCCCAAGCTCCAAATATTTGTTTTTTGTTTTTCAAAAAGTTATCAGCCACCAACATGTTTACCCTTGGTATGGATGGAAAACACATTACTAGGTTGTAATTTTAAATTTTTTTGCCTTTGAACCTAGTTTCGCACTTAGTGATTAACAATAATGATTGGTATTGCTATAGGTGCTCTTTTAGTGAAATGTGTATTTTTTTATGAGAACATCAATTTTAAATACTTACATTCAACAATGAATTTGTCTAGCTCTATGAAGAGAATTCTTTGATCTCTGAAGAGCATAGGTATTTTCCTTTCATCAAATTTGGGAGCCATAAAAATTCTTACAGTTCCAGTTTGGGTTGAATTTGTTCCATTCTCCACCTAGAAATAATCACACTCTAAATAACTCATGGCACTTGAGTCTGCACAATACATCATTGAAATGACATTATTGAGAGGTATTTAGTCATTTTCATGAAAAGGATTCATTTTACTAACCTGGATTTTGAAAGCAAAAGGTTCGTGTTGGAGGTGGGTGATTCTTGCAAAAACGGCACCCCTTGGGGAGAAATCAACCCCACGGGACAGGTCTACATCTCTCTTCTGCCAGAAGGTTGCAAGCTCATTCTTATTTCTGCCCTTTGTAATCACTTCCAAACCAGTAACCTTTATTCCTGGAAAACCAAGCTGCACAGAAAGCGAGAGTTGGGGGATCAGTTTACATTATGACAGCCTTTATTAATACAAATAGTTGGTAGGCAGCAAAAATTAAATAACATCTGGGCGCTTGAATTTTAATACTTTGCTCTAGTGAGGAGTGGAACTCAGCATTTATTATTTGGCCACCTATTAAATTATCTGGCCACCTATTAATCTATTAAATTCACTGAACTAAAATTTCAAGGCTTAGCAAAATTTGTTAAAATTTTCACTTGTAAATTACAGACACCATAACTGGGAATGACAACTTTTAAACTACCCTTGATTTTAATGATTTATTCTCACTCAACATGTTGCAAAATTAGTTTTGCTTATAAAATTTATTTAGAGTGATATATTTCTGGACCTGAGCATTATTTACTGGCAACACTTACTTATTCTTTGTTAAGCATTGTGCGACTAATTATTTTTCTGCTCGCTTAAGAATAGTTATGGTAAGTTGTTTTTAGGCAATTGTCTGTGAGCATGACATATTTATTATTATTTTTATATTTTATCTTCTTTCTTTTTTCATGCATTCCAGTGTATTCTTGGAAGTGGGTACTGAAACACTCGTATTTACATATGTATGTGCCTGCAATATTATTTTACATGAACTTGAGTGTTCTAGTTTTTACAATGATCATTAGGTGCATATGCTTAAACACACTGTAAGTTCTGAAAAATAATATTAATTGGTTTTACCTGGTCAGTTGTATATCGTGGAAGAGTTCTTTTGTGCATATGGAAAAGTTCATCAACAAAAGCATGTAGACGATAGAAAACAGGATCTCTCATCGCGGTTGATGGATCTGCTACTGGAGTGTATGTTTCCTAAAAGTGTAGTGAAATTAGTACACAGAAATCCGTGCTTGGAATAATTAATTAAAACTCTTTGAAACTCCGAAGCCAATAAAGGTTTTATGTACTGGTAATAGTATTTGGGCAATTATTAACATATAATTTATGATGATACGTAAATGTTTTCAGAGCTGATAACATTTTGAGCTTTCTGTTCAAGGTAGAAAACTGTCTGTGAGTGGCAAGAATTGAACATTACTTTTAATAAACTAATGAATACAATTGAACTATTCTATGATTTTAAGGCTTACGTGCACAAAATATTTTTATTCTATCAATCAAGAACTTCATTTTACAATAAAATTGAATAAATATTTTGCATGGAGTAAATTATTTTTTAGCTTACCAAGTGACGGAAATCAGGATCGTGGCATATACCTATTATAACATGTCCAAAGTTATGTAAGTCGCCATAAAGGTTGCGGTTAATGGAGAGAATACTTGCTTCAAGCAGGTTACCTATTACATCAATGCCTCCCATCTCTGTCAGGTCAACACTTTCACCCTTTTCCTGTGTTAAAGAATGAATTTCAATGATAATATGAATACACCACATTTGTTGTAGAGTTAGTTAGGAATGATTTGTAGTACTTATAATTCACAGCTATAGTCCATAATTTGTTGCTAACAACAATTTTTAATTCATGACTTTTGTGTACTTATGTAGGTATATGGTAATCTATCATCTAAAGTCTAGATTAATTTAAAAGAACCTTGGAGAATGGTGGCCAGAGTTAGGACACCATTCCATCCACATCCACCAACCCATCCTTCCTATCCCCATCCCCTCTCACTTTAGCAAGATGGGCTATGATGTTGCAGATTTTCTTTTCCAGAGAAAGGGAACAGATTCTCTCTCCACTACCATTCATTGTCACCCCACTTCCTCGTTAAATTGTCTATTCTCCTCTTTTGTTTCTTTAAATTTCCATTCATTACTTCCCAATCCTCCTAGCAAATCTTGGTACCTACTTCATCAATATTGTAGATATGTCTTCATTTTGTATATATAGTATATATTAGTTTGATAATTTGTTCACTAATATGTCACTGCAATCCATGGAACGCTTGAAAGAAATTACAAAAAACTCTGACCTTTCTAAATTTCAAACAGGTCTTCTGCTTTGATCTATATTCTTCTGTTTGTTGCCTTCTTCACTGGTTCGCATTTTATCTACATTTCTACTCTCCTCAAATATCAGTGATTTTTTATGGGATTAAAATTGATGAAGTGTCTTAGCACCAAAAAATTCTTATAGCCACATTCAACTACCCCATATTGAAAATACCCCATGCACCCTTAAAATAACTGCTTCATTTTCCCAAAAAACTTCAGTTTTTTAAAACAAATCCTTGATAATTCCATAGGGTTATTAATTTCAACTGTTTCCAAATGGAAAAATTCCGTCTCGTATGCATTGTTTTACTTACGTTGACCACACGACCAAGTTGAATTGCTTCAATTATGCGATCTCTCCAGCGCTCCAGGTCTTGGATGTCAAATACAAGTTGGTCAACATCACGGTTAATATCCTGCAAGCATTCATATTGTAAGAAGAGGCAAGAGCTTATATCTATATTTTTGTACCTTATTTTTATGCATGAGAGTGTGCACTACTTTATTTTAAGTTTTGATAGTGATGGTGACGTATTCACAGCATCAGCTCATTATTGTCTTAAGTTGATATATGCGTCCATTTAAAGGCATGTAGTGCATTAGACTTGAAACTCACTTGTAGAATCATACCAGCTGGCCTTGATGCATAGACACGACTGGCCATGGTGTTATCCAATTTGGAGAAATATCCTTCAGCAACAGGTTCTCGGAAATCATGAAGGCGTTTCACCCGAGCAAGACCATTGCAGAAACGTTCAAAGTTGTATCTGGAATGATGAGAAATTTGCATCTTAAGGCCACTCAACAGGAAATAAACAGGCTAAAACCTTAATATAAATATATAATATAAATAATTCTTACCGTGCTTGTATTTGCTGGTGCATGTAATAAAAGAGTTCTCCCCTGCGGTCTTTATTAACAATTTCACGAGGTCCATTGAATGGATATACCAAATGCCAATGCCAGTGGTGCAGGTTGATTCCAATATCCTCGCGGAAGTAGGCAACACGATGTTCTATATCAAGGTCTGATGCTGTGTAGTCTCTCTGAATTTCAATGGGTATCTGAAATTTCAATGTTTCATGTGTGGCTTTACTTCAAAATCATTGCTCAAAACCTGCGTCATTTTGGCTTAAGTCTTGGGTTATATATTGGTCATTAGATTATTGCCAATATCTTGGTATGAACAAAAAGATGATTTTGTCAAAATTATTTTTTCATTAAGCATGTAATTGACTCGAATAGGCACACAATTGCAACCTTAATGCTGATTTTGAGATAGCAAAGAAAAGATAATTATATACATCCCATATTTCGATTTATACTTGGTTTACTCAGTCCAGCTCAGTTATACTCTATAGAGTTAAAGTAAGAATATTTACCTTATTTATACATATTTGTTTACGATTGCTCTGATAAAAAGGTTTACCCCATCTTTGAAACTCGATTGGAGAAGTTAATTCATGCATTCTCCTTTTCAAAAGAAATTCTAATTGATACCATGGTGATTACCACATGAGTCAGGGTTGATGAGGGTATCTCTCTCTACCTCGAAATTTTGAGGAATCTGGTACATCGCCATTCATTTAAAAAAATTGTTGGCTTATATGCAGATTGCTTAATTTTTTCTTTCCCGAGGAATTAATAGGCTACTTTATTACCGTCATCTGTCGGCGGAAGTGGCGGCTGTGGTGGTGGAGGAAATGAGGCAGTAACGGCAGAACGTAACTAGGGTAACTAGTGTTAATTTTGGCGGAAAGAGATTTGCACTCCATCGAGGATAGATCTGTTTTTAAAATTTAGATTGTTGTAAAACGTTTTGAAGAGCTCGTAATGAGAAAATATACTGTTGTGAGTAGGAGCTATTATTACTTTTCGCTGGAGGAATGTACTGTGTCTATATTTCCTAATTTGTCAAAAAGGATACTTATGCGAGTATTGCTTGAAAGGATCAAGTGCTCTGCAAATAACCATGGACCAGTGCCCCAATCAATAGCAAGGGTGGGCCGGCTCATTATTTGATGAAATATTTGTGATTGAAGTTGCTCGAGTGTTATGGTCATCGACACCTTGGAGTTTTCACCATTTACTCTGATTGGAAAGCTGCGTCAACATGGCTAATTAGTCAACATTGATGGTATGTCCACATTTATAAGACTATTTCTTTAACAGTTTCATGTAATATGGAAATGAGCTAGTGTAGAATTATACTATATCCTATAGTCACCCAGTATCGTGTTCCATGATTCGTGTAGGAATAATGCATTAGGCTATTGTAAATTGCAGCTGATTAAGGTGCCGTCTTGGTATAATTGCGGTTATTAACCGTGGATCAAAGTTAGGGTATTTTGTATTTCTATTATATTATTGCTTATTCTATTATATTTTTGCTGTTTTATCTGTAGGCACAAAATAACCAGCCCTCATTTAGTTCAGCCCTATGTGTCTTTGCCTACGTGTAGCGGCCAGAGGGTGCCGATAGAATGGTATAAAAGTTATCAATTCGTTTGTCGAGCAAGCGTAGTGTTCTTCGGAAAACATGTTCTTCGGAAGTGATTGTAGGTATTGAGAGCTCAAGGTTCTAAACGTTGTTGAGAGCTGAACTTAACTAATTATTATTGACCCCTTCGTGGTAGCCCAATGGTTAGAGCGCTGGACTGCTGACCGGAGAGTTCGATTCCCGACCGATTCTCACCCTCAGCTTCTCCCAAACTGTGTACCATTTTTCGGGTACCAGTTCATCCTGGGATATCACAGGGGGTACAGGGAAAGGAACTGGCCACCCTACCCTTATGT
>LYUA01000029.1:169872-186473 GCA_002093875.1 Calopteryx splendens | reverse complement strand
CGTCCACGATCCATGCCTCGCATCTCCCCTCCCACCACCCTCTCCCGCGTGGGACGTCCGCCGCCTTGACCTCGGGCGTGTTCAATTGTTTCGGTGCACCTCTCCTCGTTCTCTCTTCCATCCTCTCCTCTCTTCTTCACTTCATTTTTTTTTTGAAGAGTGCTCTTACTCCCGCCTCCTCCTCCCCCCTCTCCGCGGACGGCGTTGCTGTGGGAAGGTTCGCAGACGCCGCTATCGGACCGAGTGTGCTTCGATTAAGGAGGTTCAGAAAGGTCGGGGTTCAAAACCGGGAATGCGAGAGAGAGAGGGAGAGAGAGTTCGGCGTCATCCCCTCACCCGCGTCTTTCCACCGCCACGCCTCGCTTGACCTCCCTCCGACTACTGCACTCATCTCTCCCTCTCTCTCTGCCTCCCTCTCTCTCCCCTCCCCATCCACCCTCACACCTCTCCCTCCGCGTCCCTCAAGGAGGCTGATGCAACACTAAGAGTTCGCCGCCGAAAAAAATAAAAATAAAACATGAGATCCAGTCGACAGCCCGCGACGCTGACGGACGGCATAACACCTTCGCCACTCGTGCAGGGACAGGGATTCGGTTCCCTCGCAGACCAACGCGTGACGTGTGAACACGGCAACGGATCTCACCTGATGTAATTTTGTCGTCTTTCCTAATCCGCACGAGTTCCTCGATGGAAAATCTATTGTCGATCAAGGAGTCTCGCTTTGAATCAAATCAATATTTTAGAGAATAATCGAGAGCGCCGACACACTGGAGTTGACTCTTGAATTATCGATTTTGATCGAATCGAATCCGGAATTGACTCGTCTCGGGTGTCGGTTTTATGCGTTCATCAAAACATCATCCACACAATCGCAGTGCCGGCAACGCTTAAAAAAAACCAGCTTAAATGATTTTTGAGAAAGAAATACATTATTGAGAAGTAAATAAATTTCTAATTTATTTGAACCTCGAAGCATGCAATACATTATAAAAAAGGCATTGTGCGCGAAGTTTTCCGGTTCCTATCCGAACGATTTGGTCCAAACGATCGAACTAGCTCTGATGGTGCGACTGCGACAATCAGATCCAAGGATCGAACTCGCCCATGATCGACAGTGGACTCGGGAGGGAGTGGGAGTGATGAGAATTAAAGTCCACCTTCCAAGTGGACTCCTTAGCGAGTCAACTCCAGCGTGTAATCACCGCTCGGCGAATGCATGACGAGTGTCGTCATCCCGACGTGGAGAAACTATATTACCTGACAAGGGGGATTGTTCTTGAAAGATCCAAATAATATATCCGAATGAAGGACCCGCCGCGCGTGTTTCCCTGTGGGCGCTGCGGGATTGCGGCGAACGCTTTTGCTCTCTGAATGTCGAATCTAATCTTCGTGTCAAAAACTCGACTTCTCTTTTAGCACGCATTAAATCATCTCAAATCATATTTTAACTTCCCGTCTACTGTAGTAGGCCGTCAGTGTTTTTTTCAATGGAGCCTTTTTGCAGGAAAAAGTCCATTCCAGCTGGAATATTTTAACGTAGGATTTACAGTCGGGCATTGTTTTTTTTCATTTTGACGAAATGGACGATTTTTATGATGTCAATGACCTCTGTGGGTACCCCCTAACCTTTAAAAATGACTCGGTAAGTGACGAACGCATCAAAAAGATATACAGTGTGTCATAAAGACATATGTATGGTATATGTAAGGATATAAGAATATAGGTATAAAGTCATTAGTCTGGACGGGACAAGGTGACTTCTGGCATCGTCGACAACGCCTCTGATTGTCTGCACAATGTATGCAAGTTCAAATTCTAAGAAGGTTTCTTCATTAGCTGTGAAGGGAATATTTAATTAGGCTTATTGCTTAATGGGAATTCATGACTCTTGCCATGATATATGAAATAAACTAAGAAGATGATATAATGATTTTCCTCGGCTTTCGTCGAGCTGAGCTACTTATTGGAAAAAATAAATGAAAAGTAATTCCCACAATTTACCTGGAATTCGACAAATCCAGATTATTCAAGTCAACATTCTCGATAAATTTACCGATTGAATGCAAATTATTTTAACAGATTGTGGGTTACTTTCCCTCTTGAGGTCCGGAAGCAGTCCATGAACATGAGAAATCAGTACACAATCAAATCTATTTTAAGATAAATAGTTAAGAAATAGTTAGAATTAGTTAAGACTTTGTGGAAATCCATGGTGATAACAACGGTAATAAGTGATTTACGATCCACAAGAAATATAAATTTATTTTTCAACTAGTTTTACTGCATTGTAGCATATTCAGGAATTTCTGAATTCCTGAAGATTCTACAGTGTAGTGAAACTATTTGAAAAATAAATTTATATTTCTTGTGGATCGCAAATCACTTATTTCCGTTGTTATCAAATCTATTTTGCCCCTGGAAGAAATACGCCATTTCAAACTATCTACAGTTCGGATTATTCTATTAATTCGCAGTTTCTCACAGTGCAGGCTAAATTTTACTAATCGGTTTTGTTACACATTTTCATGATTTTCATTATGCTTTCATTAGACAAAATTTAAAAGCCTATAGTAAATCAAATTTAGGTGCTTCATGTGATACGATGACGTAGGTGCGTTGTAATACTTTTCCCTGGGACTCCTCTGAGATATTGAGGTTATGGGCTGTCAGTGGAATTGATGGCATTACTTAACTACCTTATGATTATTAAAAAAACACACTTTGACCCGCCATCGTTTCCCAGGGGCCGTTTCACCTGCGTTACATAACAGTATTGACGCCCCAGGAGGGGCTAGATCCCGCGTTCTTTGACTTGGCAGGCGGCCACGTTATCCAGCTGACTAACCCAGCCGACTTTCCAATTTCTAACGATTTATACTCGGGCGTCCATCACAAGGCTGAGTGTATAATTTGGGGCTCGAGATACGATTGCAGGCAGGTGTGAACTTTATATACACTCGTCCCTGTACGACGGCGTCAAGGGTCGCGTGTTCTGGTCACGTCCAGTACCGTCCAGTACTAGTGTCAACTTGGTGTGAATTTTCCACCGACGCATATAATATTACCTAATTCCATTGTAAGTTGTGTTTTTAATTGCCTCTTCAAAGGTGATGCAAAAAAATCAACACGATCCAAATGAATTGTCTTCGTCATCGCACATTATCTCATCAAGGAATTGGTTTGTACCAGCCCATCAAGCTACCGTGTTCTCTGTTAATCTCTCTTCATTTCTCCACCTTGTCTAGTCCCAATATAACCAACTCCAACTTCTGTTTTTATTAATCCAGCCTCGGTGTTCCTGAAGTACTTCCCTGGCATGGCTCCTTCCATTACAGTGCATGCCCCTGGAAACCATTTTGATTCAAAGGTGTGCCAAGCAAGTTTTACCCGGTTTAATTTTATTATATTCCGTAGATTTCTATCTTCACCCACTCCTCCAAGGACTTATCCATAAATCGCTCGGGTCCTCTATCCATAACTTGTTCGGACCACCCTGATTTCCAGAGAGAGCGGTGCCCTCGGAACTCTAGGGTACTGTCTTACCTTAAAAAGAACTGGTGATTCACGTCCTGAGAACCCTTAAGATAGATGATAGGAATACTCCCTCAAGGGACATGACCTCCCCCCCAAGGATGTTCATGTTAAAAAAATATGATGCGGTCTCTTTTTCGTCCAACCGTAAAACTACTTAGCCATTTCCTTGCAGTACCCAGTAGGGTATCCAATTTTTGATTTCCATTCAAAATAAGGATTTTATTGCGCACACAGCGACTTCACAGCCAATTTCAAGGATGAAAAGGACGAAATGGATGGGAATAAAAGAATAAATAAATGGAGGAAGAAAGTGGTGTTATGAAATTTCGTCAGAAAGTCTGTAGAATTATGGTGACATGCTAAGTGTAAAGTAATGTCGATAGCCCGAACGGCTTTTCAATCTACCTTTTTGGTTATTTAGTTCGGAATCAGGTTGGAAGAAAGTATGAAAGTTACAGCTATAGATGATCCATTGGAATCCTCAGAGCAACTCAGGTTAAATGCGAGTGAGGGAATGTGTTATCTACCTGATGTCCGAGTGAATTCCGAAACGAAATTAAATATATTCTTAAGTTTCAACTGTTTACGTTGAGCATATTTATGAAAAGAGCTACGGGGTTGATGTGGAGATAATGATATCCTCACACGTCGCTCAATACGAATCCTTTGCGAGCGAATATGCTAGTAGCAACCGACCGTAAGAGCTTCAATTCTTCCAATGATACAAATGCGAGGTTAATCTGGAAGGAGTGAATGATAAAACGCATTAGACTTCGATGACGCATGTCGAATAAGGAATCAAGTTTTCTACGCTTCAATAAACAATGGCATTAACGTCGGAAAACGACGCAGTTCATCCCCGACGGACATCACGCGAGAAGACTCGACGAATGTGTTCTTTTATTTTCCCCTCGAAAGGATTGAGTTAAATTTCAGTTTACCCATTGTCCTCTTAAAGAAGAACTACTATTGAAACAGAAGGACGCTCTTCGATAAAAGCTTTTCGATTGATTTGGAAAGAGCTTGAATTTATTTTTTGTTCTTCACATTTTATTTACCAAATCTACCGGGTGGGGGTGAAAGTGAGGGCTCGTTGAGTTACCAGGTGAAGTAGATGTATTATGTTTCAAGGCAAATTAATTATTTTCTGCCTAATGCTTGGCTAATATAAATAATACTACTCTGGGACAAACTCGATGTATTGAAAAGGCCGCCCTAATTTCACAGCGGGCGTTACCATGAAGATGAAAATTGTCTTAACTTCCTTAAATAATAATAACATTTTTGAAGTTCGGCTAAAGTTGGTTATTGAAGTAAACGTTCCACCATTGGAAATCCAAAATACGTTGCCATGCCACGGTATTATCATGTTGTCAAGTCTAAGGAACATCACGGAATGTTATATTTCGAATGTAGAGTGCTAAAATTATATTTATCTGCTGCAGTATATCTATCGCAGTCATGCGAAAAACATATTTTACAGAGTTTGTATTTCTAAAGAATGTTCCAATGACGACATTACTGCTCACCCTATTATTTTATTTAAAATTCGCCCATTTGTCGCTCAATGTTCTCCAATTTCAATGCTTTTAGCCAAATGCAGTTGTTCACTCGGAAAATTTATTGAAAGCCGATTCGATCCGGCTTGTCTAATGCGCAGCGAACACAGCATCTATTCCCAAGTCGCTGGTCAAGATCACGCGTCTGGAAAGTATGCCGTGTGGTCTCTGAATTTGTGGCTTTTTATTCATATGGTATTTATTAAAATGTAGGAATATCCTAAGAAAATAACAACTGCTACAAGAAAAGCATGTCATATGGTGGTCCTTATTGTTCCGCTGGGCAATCATTTTGCGGAATCGTGTCCTGTTTCGTACTGTCTCTGTCCTTGTGTCTTGGGCGAATAAAGAACCTCGAGAACTGATCGCTTATTAAATTTCATTCGATACTGTAAGCTTTCTGATATTCTGACGTATTTCACTAAGGACAAAAGAGGAAGCATTAAGTCTGAAGTACAGGTCGAAGATTTTTGGTCGTAGGATAAATTATATTCCTGTAAATGATTAGCATGTGTTTACCTAAGAAGGTAACGGTGGCAGTCCTAAAAAGGGTGTTAATCGTGACGGAAAATTCGTAGCAAGCACTGAACAAGAAAGTAATTATTGGGGACAAAGAGTAAGGACCTCCTAAGCCTTGTGTGGTAAGGTACCTGGAGCATGATTTTTATTGCTTGCTTTTGTTGGTTGAAGGTCTTGAATTCATAAACACAAGGTATAATCCCATAATGCCACAAGAGAGTTGGAAATGACTTACAGCACAATATAAAACCTCAAAGGTTTTTTTAATGCCTACAGATACCGGTTGCAACTTTTTTAGGAATGTTATTTATGTCCAATATAAATTTTCCGAAATAAAAAGGGTAAAGAGACGAGGGCAGGTGAAGGTCTGTTCGATTCCATTCTTACCAAAGGACTGCTATCTCCCTGTTCGTGCCTAATATATGTTCGTTATTTTTATAAGGGTTGAAAATTTATGCAATCGGAAGTGATCGACTGAGCACTGCCAACCATACAAAATAATTTCACCAACACATCAGGCATCCTGGGGAAATCACATACGTAAGACATACATTTTGGGTGGCACCTCGGGGGAACTAAAATTGATAAAACGCACAGTTAGTGCACAGGAACGAGTAGAGATTAAAAAATTGAGGAACACGTTGATATTTCTCCTTGGCTGGATTCGAAGTCGACAATGAGGAGTGACGGATGCTTCCATTGTGTTATTTCGACATGACTTCAACATTGAAACATCTTAAATATTTAATTCAGTGCATGAAATAGCATCATGTTGCAGATCTTTGTCAAAGTATTAATTCCTTAATTTTTTAAATTGGTTCCGATGGCATTTCGCGGATTCATAGTGCCATGTTTTCCCGTTGGTCACCGAGGTGTCAAACTCATGCCCCGAGTATGGAGTGTCCTTTTGCTTCTTCTCGAATGTTCTTAGGTGCATTTCCATTCCGTCATCAGAGTTATCCCTGATGCGTTTTGCATATTTTCCCTTCGTTATTACCTTGAGTGAGAATTTCACCGATGTCATCTCGAACGGTAATGGCCTTTGCAGAATGTTGGCGCCATATTTTTCGGGTCAACGTTCAAATTTTCTACGATACATTTGAAGCAACGGTTAGGTTCTCGACACCAGGCCTTCAAGGTCAGTGCCGCTAGTTTTCATCTTCATTTGGGATCATCCGAGGGTTAGGCGTACAATATTACCTCTTTCGCATATTTTGACAAATTCCCAGTTGATGTACGTCATTTCACTCCTCTTCTTGAGACACTGTTCTTGTCTCCTTCCGAACATTCTTCTACACACTTTCTCAATAACTTTAAATGCACTCACAGCCAACTTTTCGGAAAAGAGTTGGCTCGTTTCGGTTTAGAAATATTGGCGAAAGAAATAAATTAACACAATCATTTTCATTTATTACGTCCAGAGCCATTTTTGTTTCGTGCTGTTCTATCCTTTTAGCATATGATTCCTCCTTCTTCCCGCTATTCTTAACATGCGTGGAAATAAACGACTTTTACGGAGTTAATCACAAAGTTTTCGCGTGCTACTTCGATGTGCCGTATTTTGATGCTGCCAGCGATGAAATTAAGCGTTAGTTTGCGCGCCAAAAACATAATTTTCCTCGTGCTCGTTTGTTTGAAAGTCGTGTCGTGTTTGTTGGTTTGGAAACAGTTTATATCTATTAAAAATGTTATGATTGCCGAAGAAATTCCTACGGATATTCGGGAAGTTTTTTTCTGCCTGCTGCAATGATTGTTATCCCTAAGTGTGCGAGTAACAGTTTTAATTGTTCATTTATGCACATGTTTTGAAGGATTACTTTTTCTCAGGACTTATGTTCGAGAAATGCTTTTATACCTCACGAATAAATTCGACCCTGGAACCACCGCACGTAATCGGAAATGCAACCGCATTAGTTTTTCCTTTGCGTTGCAAGTTCAGCACATCATGAAGTGATTGCGGCGACGTGAAATCATATTGGGTCCCGGATTTCAAGTCCTGGGCGATGCCTCGGGACACACGCAGCCTAAACACAAGCTGTGCGCTTTTCGATGCGCCGCATCGTCCCGAGAAACCGCTGGCGGCTCATAAAAAGGAGCCCCGCCCCCCCCCTTCACCCTCCCGCGTCAAAAAATAACCTTCGAGTAGTATTAGTAGTTATTGGGGGAGGCGGCCGACGGCTGAAGTTATTTGCGCCATTAGGGATAGGTGGGTGATATGGGAGATAGGATTTCCAGGGAGTAGGAGGTTGGAGAGAGAAACCCGGTGTCGGCATTGAGCTACGGATAAATAATAATAACAATAAATGTGCCCCAATCCTGTATTTAACCCTCGAAAAAAGTGTTTCGGAATCGGGGATGCGACAGCTAAATGGTGTGTGACGAGGCGGGGAGGGAGGCGGGGTCGTGGAGGTCACGGAGATCTTAAGAGGGCGAAACGAGGGTGGTCATACTCCAGGGTTGAAACAGAATTTCGGCAGTATTTTTTTTTATGTGGTTGGTTTAGGAGTGAGTTTTTTGTACTCAAAACGGCTTCTCTTCGACTTAGTTCATAGCCTCATAGCCATAGTCTCATAGCCATTGAGTTCTTTTGCCATTATAGCTATACTTGCGAGAAAATAGTGACTTAAAGGAAAAGCAGGGGTAAATTATCATGTTGGAAGACTCGACGGGAAAGTCCAATCTCGGAATCAGTCGTGCGAATTTGGTGAATCGATTTCTGCCTGGCTCGAATCAGTGAAGTACTGTGAAGCGGTCATTACATTTGATAATAATATTTTTTAATGCTTTGAACTTATAGTTGATAATGCTTCAAATTAAATATTTTAATGGTGATTTATGATGCAGCACACTTTCTTTCATAAGCGAGGAAGGCGAAGAATTCCTATTTAGTATTTAGCGGTAGGAATTTTTTAGAATTACATTGTTGCCTAACGATGCTTACTCTGGATAGTTTTGATATTCTATAGGTGTCGATTTCTCTCATTCATGCACAACGCGGAGTTGATGAAGACGTGTAAAGTGCTCTTCGAGATATTAGAGAAGAGATAACTCGAAAGAAAAACTTGTCAACTCAAATACGAATGTCTCGTATACCTACTACCGTTTATGTCTTGGAAAACACTTCGTTTGGGATCATTTTTTAAAGCTTCATCGTTACAGAAACATAGATGTGATTTCATACTGTCGCGTAGGCCCTGGGATTCGCAAACACGGTCGTCGAGCCATTTAGCTGGAAAGGACTTCAAAATGCGTGCCCTTGCAGCTGCGAACTATTTGGGGGAATCGCTTTTCCATTCCTCGCAGGCCGTCCTCTGCTTAAGTGACAATTTTTTCTTTCCGTTATACGTCAGTTTTTCAAGGCTAACAATTAATTTCTTCACGGAGAGGTGTTATCTTTATTCAAGAAGGTGCCCCAATCCTGTATTTAGCTCTCGAAAAAAAGTGTTGCGAAATTGGGGATGCGGGATCTAAATGGTGTGTGCCGTGGCGAGGCGGGGTCGTGGAGGTCGCGGAGATCTTAATGGCGCAAAGCGAAGGGCGGTCATATCCCAGGGTTGAAACAGAATTTCCGCGGTTTTTTTTTTCCAAACGTCGCCATTTTATACTTCGTCGTTTGGCCGCTCGTTTGCCACAGAGTGTTTCATTCTCCGTCCTTAACCAGAAAACCTTTATCCATTATGTCGTTGACCTCAAGAGGACCTCATCAGATCTTGTCGCGTAATGAAGCTCTGCCAGCCGAAAGAATTAATTTTTTTTTCTTCGTCGAGGACTACGGCCGTGAAGAGGAACGACGAGAGGACAACATGAAGTCATTTTGAATACTTGAGTTTTGTTGAAATAAACGTTTTAAAATAGATTTTGGGTTTAAAAATCCGAGTTTAATTTATAATAGGCATTCCATTTTGGTTTGAATGCGTGTAGGATGAAAATAGACAAAGGAAAGCCAAATAAAGTTTCCAGTGGGTATTTAAAAACAGTGCTATTCAGTACAAATAGGACAGGCCTCGATGATACCAAATACTTTTTTATCACATTTAGAAGTTTAATTTGTTTCTCGTATTTGAATAAGGACGAAGATATTTCATCCACGTTATTTTAACGCCGAAATTGGTCTCAAAGAACCAAAAACCTGATGTAACTGGTAAATATAAATTACATTAAATTAAAAAGAAATGCAGGAATATTTTAGACAGAAAAGTTCACCCCATCATTGTTTTGCTTTGGTGTATAGGTATGCCCCGCGGTCGGATATTTAGGACTCATTTTCGGAAAAACTTGGTCTGGTGGTTTTTATGCCCAGCGTGCTAGTGAACATTTACGCACATGAATTGGAACAAAAGCAACTCTTTCCTGTTGGAACTTCCTGGAGTAGTGCGGGGTTAATTGGGGCATCCCAAACACTCATCTCATAAGGTTAATACGGTAATATTTATCCCCTACTCGACTCCCTTATACTTCCCATTAAGAAGTTCTGCTTCTCCGTCAATGTTCACAGAGACGTCCTCGCTCACAACGCAAGGGCAGTATTAAGCTCGGCTTGGACATCCCAAATGACGTCCTTCGCCTTAATTTCGTCACCGTCGTAATGAATGAAAATCCATGGCATCGCTCCATCTCGGCCCTCCCCCAGTGTGACGCTTCCCGTCGATGACCTGCCCCGCCCCGGTGGGTTCACGTCCAATGCGACTCGATCGGCCGGTCGTCGCGTCTTCGGTATCGAGTCGTTAAGAAAAATCTCCCCCGCATAAATGGGTGGAAGGTGATGTTGGAGGCGAGAACACCCCTCTCCCCTCTCTCTTTCTCTCTCACATACACACACACACACACACACAGAAGAGAGGGTTCCTCCCCCTTCCCATCGGTACGATTTCATTGAAATGTCCCCCAAATTGATTAAAAGATATCGTTCCAAACGTCCACGAGAATTTCAGAATCATAGGCGGGATCGGCGAGGGATTGCGAAAAGTCTTGCTTAAGGACAAAGATGGCGCAGATGACTCTTCGACTAATTCCGGCGGGGTTTGAGGAGACGTAGCTGCCGCATCGCAGATTTTCACGGTGTTCTTTTTCGTCGAGAAACCGCTCCGCTGAGCTGGGTCCTTTACGGAGTCGACCAAAATTCAGAGGATGCAGAGGAGCAGAATACCGTCCAGGCGTGCCCACACTCACCCACAGGCCGTTGGAGTGCGGCACGTCCAGTTATTTCGGTCAGTCGATGCAGTCACTGAGAAAATGTGAAGATTCCGTCTGCGGAGCTGCTTCCCATACACACAACAGGAAACATCTGCAAGCCAAATTGAAAGGGGCACAATAGTCGTCGTTTTGTGGTATCTTTCGTCATTTTGAAAATGTCTGCCACCGAAGTCGTCATGGTGCCGAGTGACGTATTTTTCGGACGCCTGCTAACGGAAATGACCGAGCCATGCGACACTGAGAATTATCGGGTCTAAATCGCATTAACTTTGCGGAAATGGGACTAATTTTTTTCTCGTATAAATGCAACGAGGTTAAGGTATCTTCGTTCAAATACGGTAAATTTTTATCCACCTCATTCTGACGATGGTCAAGGCAATAACGAATGAATTCTTCTCGGATAATTTGGCACTCCACCGCGGAACGAACAAATTGGCCTCGATTATCCATATCCCTAGCAGGACTTGATAAAATTACGATAAAATTGAAAAAAAAAGTCATCCATTTGAACCATTTAGCATAGTTTGGAATAAGCTAAATGGCTGTTTTTCGTAATTTTCAACCATCTGTCTGTTTTACCAATTGTTTTTTTTCGATCACCATGTCGGTCTCTTTTATTGAAATATACCAATTATTTCTCATAAAAATGAATCAAAAAACTCGAGTTTACGTAATTACTTCGCAGACAGTAGTCCCTCGTTACGTCAATATTATTCAAGGATCTCAACTTGCCATCGGTGGTAAAGCGTTTCATGGCCTAATAGCATTGCGTAGAATAGTATGGTGTTGGATATTACATGACAAATCATGGAGAGTCATAGTCTACATTATTAATCATAAATACTCTCTGACCCATAACGCAGAATTCATCCTTATGTGCTTCAAATACTAGGAATGAGCGCGTGGACGACCGTTTCTTTAATCGACGTTAATTTATGGGTTTCGTAATAAACTCGGAATTCGTCTTCATGGGTTTCGTAATTTAGAAGGAAACTTCTGGAGAGGCTGAGTAGAAACATTGGGCAACCTTATTCGTACCTATCTGAACACCAATCTGAATGCTGTTAAGGGGAAAATTAAACTTTAGAAACCCCTTTTCATTGTAAAATATTTTTTTCATTTTTTGTAAGCTTCTGTCCCATTCGTAAATACGTAGGAAAGCAGCCCCTGGAACTGTATTGAAGGGACCCATAGCGTCAGTCGGGCAATTCAATCGTGATTTGGGATCGGAATCACTAGGGAATCGAAGACTCAATTCAGCTAGATTTAACGAATTAAAAAAAGGTACCAATCGTGCGATTTCGAATGCCACGTAGAGAGAACAATCCAACCCACCCACTCCCCCCGTAGGCTAGTCGAAAAATGGTGACCAAAATGAGAGAAGAAGCCTCTCTAACCGATGGATTTAAGAATTCTTCTTTCACTCCCGCGATCCACGACCAAGAGACAAGAAAAGGGAAAAGTTAAACATCCATTAGAGGCCACCTTTCTCCTTCCCTTTATTTCGCGGTTATTGTCCTAACACACCATGCCACAGGATATTATGTTGAAATAGATGCAGGTTTGCTTTCCTCAAGGCAGAGACGCCATTTGAATGTGTGCAGGAGAATATTAGACTTAATAGATGAGTTCTTAGATAGAACTCAATAGAATATTCTTGACACTCAAGATATTAATTGTGTAGTATTCATCAAGATATATTGTGTAGTATGAATATATAAATAGGTAACAAATAAACAATAACCTAGAAAGCCGGCATGTAACCAAAGGCTATTTCAACGAACTTTAAAACACCCACAGTAAAAATACGAGAATTTTTTACCGACCTCATTCTGATGAGGGTCAAGGCAATAACGATTGAATTCTTCTCAGGTAATTTGGCACTAATGTGTGAGTGCACTTACTATCGCCGTAGAGTCCTACACCGAACGTTCCGCATCCCTTTCCCGAGACCTCTGTAAAAGGAGATATCAATTATTTTCTCTCGAGCCAGTTTTCTGTGCAATACACAGTAGGTATCAGAAATTAACCAACTTCTAAAAACAGGAAGTTTTGCTTGCGCACTTCTTTTTCTGGCGTGGAAGTTCCACGTTGTCCATTCACAAGCACCTAAATACTGTCGAGAGCAATATAGTTTCGTCCTTTTCTCCAACTGTGTGCTATCGTTTTGAGTCGGCGCGTGGGTTTTCCTGCGTTTGTGAAACAGTTGCGTCACTCTGATTTATGACTAATTCCCATATTTGTGGAAGGGGGAGATCGACTTCTCTTGCTCCTAAATAAATCCTACATTATTCTTTCGCTTTCTGTTTGGACACGGCGTTTCTCAAGCCTTTACCTATATGCATTTGTCACCCAAGTGAAGGCTTTTCAACATACTGATAATCATCACATTGTTTTGTGATCATGTTGCTTTCTAGTGATGATAGAAAGGGGGAAGGGAAGAAATGTAGAGTTATCCAGAGCGCCAAAATTCGCCGTTTAAAAAAAAATCATTCCCGCAGTCATTGAGTATATAAAATTTTGAATGTTACTAAGGCAGATAAAGTGTTTATCCTAGGAACTGTGGGATAAAACACATCCGGAGAATATAATATGGTCGTTTATCGATACCCTCGCAACGCTCCTCGATGGAAATTTACATAAATTAGTAATTTATGAAAGTTATAAAATGTTGACTGGCATGGACTGTGATAACCGAGGATTTGTTTATGGTTTTGGTGTGGTACTCAATTGTCGGTTCCACTTCCCTTTATCAGACCCGAGCTTTGCATTTATTGCGTTCGTATCGATGCAGAATGCTGGCTTATCATATCGACCGAGTGGATTCAATTCCAAAGGGTGGCAGGAATTTTCGCTTGGCACTAACAATAACACGTTATGTAGATGTTGTGTGCCGACATAACGAGGGAAACATTCAAGATGGATTACGCCGTTTTCGATTTACACTCCTCAGCCTCTGAGAGCCACGGAGAGGTGGCTAAAATCTATCCCTTTCCTTCTGTCCACGTTTTATTCTCCTACTTTTCCGACTCACTCACCTCATCCACCTTAATGTCATCTTAATTTCTCAAGTTTATTGAAAAGAGAGAGGATCCCAACTGTCGAGGACCTCCATGTGTGGCGAATAATGCTATTATTGTAGCAGTTTGCATTTCGCGTTTGGAATGATAAGCTTGTTAAAACTCAGTGAAAAATCTAATCATTGTCTCTTCTATTTTTATTGCTTTTTGAATTATGCACCTAATTATGATTACTTACCTGATTTCATGGATTTTACAACAGCTTATGTGACTGGAAGATTAGTCTCAGATAAGTAGCATGGGGCTTTTAATTGGGTAAAGATTTTCCCACCCACTACTCTAATAAACAAGTTTTCAGATGTCGATTTTCACGCGAAATATTTTCTTCGCATCACTAGGCATTGCTGTGAAGTGTGTGACGACGGGATATTTATCCCAATCCCCTATTTTAGCTCAAACCATTTCGGGGGCTTCTCTATCCCTCCCGTTGGATGCGGAATAAGTTTGTCGCGCCAGAAAAATATATTATGCGAACTTTGAAAACTCCACGCTCGATAAATATTTGGATTTTAGTTCGCTCAAGACAATGCGAAAAGGAATGGATAGCAGTTTCCCGATTCTCCGAATTTTCGCCGGCGTTCGCAGTGGGCGTGATCTGTCGCACGGTCAATTCAAGCCAAGGATGAAAGTGACGCATCTACACGACGCTTGATACGTGGGTCAACTGCGAAGACAACGACCTTCGGAGGTCTCTCTCTGTATTTCATTGATGTTGTCTGAATTTTGATGTATCGACTTCCGACACTACGATGTTATTGGTCGCCCGTCGGAACTGTGGAATGTTTTATGATAATTTCCTGGCTCTGCATAATTTTACTCTTTTTTTTATCATTTATTGTCAAAGTGGCATAACACTCTGCGTTTGACGACTTATCTCCAATGCCATGGGAAAGATAATTCTCGGAATGACTTCTGTTCTTTATCCTGCTACCACAGTTGGAATAATCTCTTATTATGTGATATTATAACATTCCCTCGCATTCCTTGACCTACGCAAGGGCTGAGGGAGTCACGTTTCAAAAAGCTTATCTTCTCTCGAGAAGTCACTCAAAATCCAATCCGGTATAAATTTAAGTTCACGATCATGAGATGACAGCATCCACGGAATCACAAGTAATTCGAATTTTTAAATATTCAGTACCATCCAAATGCACCATTTTAGGTACGTGTTATATTTTTGCCATTATAATGTTTAAAGGTACTGACATCCATTTGCGCGACCGCTGAATTCTTAAAAAAAATTCAAATCGCATAAATCAGTACGTATCCGCATGCTAAAATTTGGCATAATTATCATGTCTAGTATTATGCCATACTGCCCATGGGAAGAAAGGAAAAAAAAAGCGTGCCGCTGAATGAAAATAGAAATAATTAGAGCACGTTCCTGTATTACATCACATTCACGGCAAGGAGGTAGCAGTGGTTTTGATAAAAATATTTAAAATTAAAATTGCTGAGGTCGCGCTGACTTCCTAAAAAAAAGAGGCCTCGCTGACACAATGCTCCGTTTGGTTGAGTGGAGGTGTTGCACAATTTCCCCCGCAGGGGGAGCATTTTCTGTTCCGTGTTTTTTCAGCACAAAAGTTTCCGCGTCATAATGCGCCATCGTTTTTAATCAATCTCCTCCGCGTTGCGCCGGTTGTTGGATGAGGATCCGAAGAGAATAGTTCCCATTCTTTCTAAACGTCCGAGTGAGGAGGACGGAAGAGGAACATCAACGGAAAAGGCACGCATTTGATAAGCACGACAGGTTGTCTACGTACAACCTTTTGATGTATTTGTGGTGCGATGGGCCCGAATCGAACCTTAAGCGCGTTTTCCCGCCGTTGGTCGCCGAGCGCATTCCGTTGTTTTCGTTCGATGCTCGTTATCGTCAGGTAGGTACGCTCATTCTGGAGTGGCAAATCTGTTGGACGCGGGCGTAAACCGCAATTTTCATGCGGGACGGAAATTCGGCACAGTCGTAGTCCCATTCCAAAAAAAAAATTAATTTCTCGCTCTTCAGTTGGGGGACCGCGGAACGAATAATATTTGTTTTCCCGAGGGCACTGCCTCCTTTGTTTTTGTTGTCATTCGTCACGCGCCCCTGCCGGGAAACGCAATGGCGTGGATCGACGTAAGACGCACACTTTGAACTGGGAGGGCACCTGTTGAATCCATGAGTGAGTGAGAATTGCTGTATCGTGCGACTGGTGCGACCTCCTCCCGCAGCGGATCGAGTAAACAATGGAACAGGTGGGCGACCAACCGCATTTGGCATTCCTTCGGGAAACTTTTAAAACTGTTTCGGGATTCAAATCCCTTGGTGATGTTTGCCTCTTTGAGTTCTGTGAAAAGAATAGTTATTAATCGGCCCTAAGCTGTGTTTGATTGGTGAGGATATAGCTCACTTCATACTAATAAGCCCCTGCGGTGGGAGACGGCTTAACCTATTAGAGGTCCCGATTCACGTTGCATCACCGCGTCTACCAAGGTGTTGTTGACCCCTGTCTGCATGTGGTAGGCTGGTGAGAATTGGGTCGGTGCAGTGGATCAAGTGTCTAAGGCCCGTATTAATAGTCGTCTCCCAGCACTGACACCTTCTTAGGAGCCCCCCACGTCAAAATTTCCCGTTTCTTCCCAGCCCTGAGAGTTCCTGAGGTGCCTACCGCGTGTAAAACCATGTGAAATTTTGACGCAGGAGACTCCTAGGAAGCTCTTCGAACTGAGAGGCGAC
>LYUA01000029.1:147339-158498 GCA_002093875.1 Calopteryx splendens | reverse complement strand
CTAAAAACTGCGGACTTAAATAAACTACAAATAAGCGGTAATATGGCTTAAAAAAATAAGGCACGTGTTCAAAATTACGAAAATTTTCTTGAATTTTCTGTGGTTAAAATTCGCGTAGAATATGGTCCAAAATGTACCTGATACGAATTTTTGAATTTATCAAAGCACATTTTTCTAATATTCGAGTTTGAAAGAAATATGGCTGTTAAATAGAATTATATAGTTTGAATATAATCAATGAAAAATCCCAGGGTTCAACAGTAGAGAGGAGGAGGGTTGAAACGCAGTGCGGAAGGCAACAATAATAATCAACTCCAGCTGGTTGGAACTATTCACGTCTCGCACCCCGTTTCCGCAAGTTTGCAACGAAACCGAAGAGGCGGCCACTCCTGTCGCCCACGCTCTGAGCCGGGTCTCTGGGTCCTCCAATAATCATTTGTGCCCGAGGATATCGTCAGCGGGTTGAATTAGTTTCGCCCTTAAATACGTTGCGGTATTAAGGGCACGTCCTCGAAGATTGTCGCGGAGAAAAATCGAAATAGTTGGCCTCGATTTTCGTTAAATCTCTGACGGGCAGACTTTTATGATGTGTGCAAAGACGAGTGCGCAGGAGCGAGAATACGCGGAAAGGACGCGGCCAGGGGACATCCCAGGAGGGGGGATCCCCTTGCTCCTATATTATCGATAAGGTTACTCAAGGTTGAAGTAGCACGGATTAATTGATATGGTAGGACGCACGAGTGAGAGCTTCGTCCGCTGAATGAAAATGTAAACGCCTCCCCGCGTCCTTTTATCTTATCTCACTGGCTCCCCGTACCCTAACATTTGCTCCAGTTCCTGCACCTACTACGTTACGGAGCCCACGAGATGCTTGCCACCTTATGGCGATGCGTTTTTCGACTGAATGCGTGACGTGCCAGTGGTTATCTTTAATTGCGCACAATGAAATGATGATGAAAAACCCACGATCAGGATTACATGTGTGAGGAGTTGATGTTATGGCTATCTATGATTGCATCAACGGCTTACCCTGCAAGCTACCTGAAAGGCATGTGGCAGGGGGTGTTTAGGACACCAACCTTTCCAGGTAACCCATCATTATGGAATTATAAAAGGCAAACTAATATTTGTTTATTGCATCTGGTGTCGTCCTATTATTGTTGACATTGTGGTCGCGAATGGTTCGAGGAAAGAAGTAATTTTCAAACCTATCAGTGACAACGTCTACTTATCCAATTTTGTCCGGGTGGTCCGACCTTCCAATATAATTTAGCGTCCTAATAATTTTCTTTGTGTCTGAAGTAAAGCCAAGCGACCTGTATCTATCTAAATGTCAAAGCCCCGCTTGCCCACTTCGCGTCTCTAAAGGCTCCCATCCTAAGCTTAACAACAACCCTGTCATACTAACCTTCTTGTAGTAGCAGTTTTTCACAAATATCGCGGACCCTCTCTGCACTCTCTCTAATTCCTTTATCAACCCATTCTCAGACGGAAACACTCCAAAATACTCCAATTAATGAGAGCCGGAGGTACTAGAGGATATTCTTGAGTGAGCGTATTACGCACGCTTTATAATAAGTCCCAACGAGGGCTTAGAGTGAGCTTAATTTACAAGACCTTGAGACGAAGGATCACATTTTCTGGCTTCAATAGATTGATAACAACGAACTTAAATCAACTTCGGCAGCCAAAGGTTTCTGCCTCGTTACAGAAAGCGATTTCAGAGAGTCTTTGAGCCCTGCTGACTCGCCAAACCTGACAAACGCAGCCGTATCAGGAATAGAAGCTGTTAATGAAAGAATATGTGTAGAAGCAATTATTATACATACTCGAACGAAAAATTGCTAGTGATAATGGGATAGTCAAAGGAGGTTTTTTGTCACTATTCGGACGTGCCTTCGTTGCTTCTTTACAGAAATGTGTTGATGCGTACCTAATAGGTTGGAATTGTTACTCGAAACTCCTTCGAATTACCTTATGCTTAAACTCCTGATGCGTCAATAGAAGACCGTATGAGAACTGTATCCTGCTCATTCAGGAAGTAAGGCATGGTATGAAATTCATTAAGAGTAATTCCCGTCCCTTTATTCCAAGCGAGATTATATTAAAAAAAAGATCTTTTTCGGACCCTGTTTAGGATTTCTCCAAAAACTGCCGTGTTTATATACCCTCCGGGTGGCAGGTTCCGCAGGGTATATTATTCCCTCAAGTGCCTTCTGATTTTGCTTCCACCAAATATCTCCCTGTCCGTCACTTCTTATTTTGTAGACAATGATGTAGGCCAAATGATTTTCGTTGAAAGTCCTTTTCAGGGCCATGTGGATATCTTTTCACTGTAGCCATGCTGGCTGAACTTCATCTTAAGGTAGCTTGAATTCCACAGGCTGGCTTTTCTTGTCTGGTACGGATCGGGTTCAATGAACGAGAGTTGATGTTACTGCTGTTCGTTGGGCGGGAAGGTGGTTACTACGGCCCTTCAGGTAAAGATCCGTGTGAGTTGGATTTCGATACACACGGTATCCCAGGGATCTATCTTCCCCCGGGTAAATAAAGATATCGAGGAAGAGTAGACTGCCATTTTTCTTCCCCTCCATCGTGAAGTTGATGCTCGGGTGTTGGTTTTTCATGTGGCCCAGGAACTGCTGAAGAGCCTCGGGTCCGTGAGGACAGACGATGAAGATGTTATTTACGTAGCGATAGAAGCATATAGGCTTCCGGGGGCTCTCCCTCGTGACCCCATAGAAAGCAGAGTGAGGAAGACGTTTGCCCTGATTGAAAAAAATCGGGTTTTACAGAAGAGACGAGGCTGAGCCTTACTCCGCCGGCACCTGTACCCCCGAGCCTGTATGGACTGATACATCTTCAGCAGTCCATCCCATCCCAGCATGAAAGTGATTTACGTTATACCCTGCAAGGCACCACTAGGTTGTGTGGCAGGGGGTAGTTTCACAGTAGGCATGCACTGAAGGAATAACACTACTCAAAGGGGGAGGTCATATAAAGCATAAAGGGACGCTTGCAGTAATAATACACAGTACCTTAAGCGTCACATCCAAGCACCACACATGTAAAACCAGAACTATACACTATTACTTCATACAATGAAGGCAACATGTATATGAAACAGTTTATAATAATAACATACAGTCCAAATACACCACCTTTCGCATGAAAATCCTACCTATCATGTCAATCCCTATGCGCTTTCGGTAAGAGTATTATGGTTCCTAATCTTGATGTGGACCCGAATTGTGTAAGGGAAGAAGGAGCTGTTGTATCTATCGGCGGTCCACTCTATTACTCTCATTTTATCCGTGTGGTCTGATATGTCGTTGCAGCGTGGTGCATTAATAATTCCCTCAAAGTCACTGTAAACTCGACTGTCCTGTACCTTTGTAAAATTCTTAGCCTCACTTGTTCTCTCCTATCTTGTAGTGAATCCCATAATATTTTCTCTAAAAACCCCGCTACGCTTACACTTCTGCCACATTTATCTAAGATGCATAAGGAAGCAGTTCCATCAAGGCCCATTGTGGGTGCCATTGGCGCTCCTACGTGTCTACTACAACCTTGCCAAGTTTATCGCCGGGATCCTCACACCTTTCGTAAGAAGGTGTGAACACCAGATTAAAAACTTGGGTGAGTTTGTCTAGACCCTAGACGACATCCAATTGCCTCCCACGGACACCATGGTGAGCATTGATGTTATTTCCTTGTTCACATGCGTCCTCATGAAAAAAAAACACGCTTCAGCCCCTGGTGGTGTGCTTCGACCGTAAAACTGTCAGCTTATTCCAGCATGTGCTGACCACGACGTTTTCCATGCACGATAATGGGAAATTCTCCGAACAGACCGATGACGTCGCAGTGGAATCCCTTCTATCGCCGGCCACCGCCAACTTATTCGTGGAGGACTTCGAGGAGAGTTCTCTCTCCTCCTCCCCTCTGAAGACTAAATGTATATCGCCATGCATTGTAAATGCATTCGAACTATTATTTCAGTGGCATTATTAGGGATTCAATTCGTAACATTAGAAATCCATTTTTGAATATATTCCTTGAAATTCATTTCTTGAAATCCATTTACCGATTCCCTTTAAATTTCCGGTGAAAATGCATTTTGCACACTCTAGAAATGCATTTAAAATTAATCGAAATACATTCTAAGATATACACTGTCAATATATATTTTTAATCGTGGGTTAGCCAAGCTAGGATTTGACTAAACGTTTTACAGTGTCCCAAATTGCTTTACCTGAGTGCTTGTTGTTCATTCGATGGATTCCTCCAATGATTGGCCAAAAAAGCAAACAAATAAATTTAGTAAATCTTGTTTTAGAGCCCATGTTTTTTCGGGTTTCGTCCGCTATAAATGTTTTTTTTCTAATTGTCACGGCATTACTCGGCATCTTCAAGTCTAGAAACTCTTCTAAAATTTGCCAAGACGCGGTTTTTAACCGGAAGAACATAGTGTCATGGTCGAATTTATGACCAAGGTCTTCAAGAAGATTTTATAGAACTTAATTTTAAATGAGGCACATATCACACGGTGTAGTTGGCCTGCTGGTTAATGCACTCGAAGGACGATCTAAAGATGTGAGATTATACTTCCTCGCCACCGGGATGGTTTTCATTTTGTGATAGTGTTATTTAAGCTAAATTGCATCTGCTTAGGGGGCGTGGTTAATCAGTACGCATGGCGATAGGCTTCTATCTGACAGTGCCGAGTTCGATGTCCCTGGCCACCCTCAGCTTCACCCAAGCTGTGGGATCGCTTACAATCCTGGGAAACCGCAGGCGGCACAGGGTACGAAACTGATCCCCCGTACCCTGGGGTACGGGTACGGGGGACCTGTGTGTTCACACACCGTTTTGCTTATTATTGGGTTAGCTCTACCCTCACCTATCAAACCAACCTTCGCTTCGGGTTGATTAAGGTAGTTGCTTGCATCTATTGTGTGGAATGATCTCAGACGTTCGATCACCTCAAATCCAGACATAACCGATCATTTTATGTCATGGAGTAACCAGGGGTTGGTAGCGTACCCATACCAGTACCTAGATATCGAGGAATGCGTATTAATCTTACCATAGTTACCGGTAAATAGCTACCGATACTTAGGAATATCCCCCTAGGTACTGGTACCTAAGAATTGTAGGTACTAATTTTTCCCAGAAGTTTGGCGTATTTGTTTGGAATATATTTCATCCATAGTGTTATTCTAGTCTAGATTTTCTGGAGATTCGCATGGCGTTGGGATGGCTTGAGACCGCCGATGTTTTTCGTAGGAACTGAGAGAAAATTCAACGTTCGGAATGATCTTCGAATGACCAGGAAATCGCTTCACCTCATCTGTCGGGAAACCACGGCTGTTGCGGTAGTGACACGTAGCTGACAACCGAAAATCGTCCCCTTCCTGTCGCAACCAACCTTGTTGGAAAACTGAAAAAAGCAATTCTTTCTTGCCCCCATTTTTTCTTCCCCCCCCCTTCAGCGGAGCTCGTTTTAGCCGAGGTCAATTAACCTTTTCGTTTCCGAATTCGGATGCATTCTCCCAATCACCCGGCCCTGCCTAACTCTCGCAGGTCCTCGGAAAAAAATAATCTCCGCGATATTCGAAATCGTGCACACACGTGGGGATAGGAGGGGGGGAGGAGGAGGAGGATCAGAATCCACCTCGACCCCGCTGCTGTCCCTCGTCGCAGATCCTCAATTTTTCGACGCGCGCAGGAATATGACGCACCAAAACAAAATGGTGAAAAATACCGCCGCCCACTCTCCAGTGAGATTGATCTTCGTGCTAGCGCGTAGCGTACGGTGGAGAAAAAAAATGTCCGTCGACTCTGCATTGCCGGATGCCTTCAATTGCACGCTCGCATTGCATCAATCGAATGATGACAAGATCTCTCGGTGATAGATGAGCACAACCATGGGGGTTAGCGGCGGGTCGCTGTTCCACTGGCTCCGGAGACATCTCGAAGTGTTTTTATTTATTTATTTTTTTTACTGTTTACATCGATCGAGCGCGGTGTGTCTGAACCGGGACCCGTTGACTGTTGGCTAAGAGGCAGTGCAAGGGAAAACTGATGGGGAGAAATTTGGACCTGTGTTTATGTGCGTCGTTTCCTTTGTAAAACTGTCGTCCCGTGACAGACGTTAAGAGACGTACGTCGAAGCGTATTATTTTGTGTGTGCATGTTTTGCGTGAAATAAGGTTGTTCATAACTCTCCGGCAAATTATAGAGCATCACAACACTAGAACGGTGCAGATAAAGGACAAATAGATGGCATGCGTCTCGCGCAAAGAAAGAGAAACTCTCCAAGTTTGTTTCACATACCTATATGCATCCTCATTGTGCTCGTGCGTGTACCTTTTAATGTTGATACTCGTTTGCACTCCGTGCGCTCACTTTTTACGACAGTTCAGATGCCAAGCCGATGATTCCTTCCCGCTGATCCCATATGTCTCACCAGGGAATAACCCCGTTTTGGAAATAACTTCTTGTCATGCATGGTGGTTAGAAAAAAATTGAAATATCTTTGTTTGATCCATAGCGAAAACAGTTTCATTACAAGTTCAACGTTTTTGATTCATTATCACTCAAAAATTTCTGTTCCTCAAAAATCAGCCGATACCGTTCGAATTTTAGTCGAGCGAATAAGTTTTATTTGATGGCAGCAAAGAGTCATTTATGTTCCACTATGACGGAAATATCAGCCCAATATTGGCCGAAACATTTAATTTTATTTATATTTAAGTAATTTTAAATTGATTTTGTTCTCGCTTTTAGGCGTTCGGGCGTATTTAACCTCCATTTTTTTCGCTTACCTACCGCAGAGCTTTGACTCGATCGATTAAAGTGCATTGCATCCTAATGAGTATCGTCCGCCGTTGTGTTTAAAATCAAGATTCGTTTTTTAATTGACAATTACGACTTCCTCATCGATGCTCATAGCTGAATACTTCATGCTGATTCAGAGTTTTATAGAGTACCAAAATTATCCGAACTGTTGAAGTCACCTGAAATCATTTGTCAAAATGGCGTTTACTTTTTCTTATAAAAGGTGATTTGTGCCCTCTTTATTTCCTCCTTTTGAACTGCTTTCCTTGCCAGCCGCAAGTGAAACGCAGACATCCATTGTGAATTACTTAGTAACTTATTAAATGAAAGCTTATATCATTCTTTCACAAGAAATAACCGTTTTGATGCGAAATCTTATGAAAATCTTGGGAATTGGAAATATTTGGCGTTTATTGCGTCATTTATTGTTTTTTTATTTTTCTTAACCGCATCTTCCGTAACATTGGTGATGATCAGCAATCCAGCAATAATTATTCTTATTGAACGGAAATCCGGAATGAGTGTGCATTTAGTTCCCGGAAGTTCATCTCTCCCGTGATGAGTATACCTCTGCGTTGCTGAACGCAAACAGCACTTAAAGGCAGATGAGATAAAGTGCTCGTGATGAAAACGGGGAGTCCAAGCCTCAGCAAAAAAGTCTGTTCTCCTACAAATCGTGTGCAACTCTTCGAATTTTGACTCCCTTCTGGTGGACAAGGCAGGCACGTCCTCACTGTCGAAATCATCTCTCTACCGTTCGAACTATTTTTTCCATCATCAACATCGACAGGGGTTCAGGGTTCCTGCAACTGCATGAAAACCATCGCTAAAAGAACAAAGGAATCTAACGTAGACGTCCAAGATCACGGAATTTGAACTGAACTGCTACTTTCTGATAGGGAGTATAATTTAACTGATTTCTCCGTCAATATTTTGTTCTAAAAATGCCAATACAATCTAATCTGAGAGAAATTATTTAATTTTATCCGAAATCAGTCCACGAAGCTACATGAGGCAATTAATGATCTGTATGTGTTGACATTATCTACAAGGAACACTGTAGGGACGAAGCGTTTGCTCTACTTATATCCGATATTATGGAGGAAGTGATAGCACTTGACATGAAGCCGCTTTCCACATAGAAAGAGCCAATGTGGTAAGTAGCTCCGCAAGATTTAAGCGTCACGTTAAGGAAGTCCCATGCTTTAATTGTTTGTGCCTACCGAAAATCAATACTGAGAAAGTACTGAGAGATGTGCATGCATTAATTCATACCCCTTACACGCCGTTCCATTTTGATGAGGGGAAAATAAAACAAGACTATTATCCACTAATTTCTTCCATACCATTTCCTTTTATACTTCCTTCTCCTTCGTAGCATTCCTACTTTGGTTCATACGGACGTCTCAGTACGCACTGCATGTAGCTAAAAGTTTTAGGGTGCGGCAATAATGGTATGCTGAATATCAACGTAGATCTTAGGGCCTGGGGCAAAAGCAGGCTTTGGCTTAGGTTGTGGCATGCCGGCGAATGTATGTCAAAACCGACCAGGACAATGCCAAAACCGTTAGCATATAATACTGCAAGTGGCATGGGTACCGTAAGGGCTGTAGTTACTGAAAATAACCACCTTGTGTCCCCTAACTTCTGTATGTCTACTGATAAAATCCAAACTAATGCTCCGGACGACCTAAACGATGATGGGCCGCGTAGATCGTGCAAGATTTAACATCTAGAGGCGGACTGAGCAATTATATAAATCAGAACACGGTAAAATAAGCACGAGAGTTTGGTTTGGAAGTTCGGGACACATTCGAAATGGTGATAATTATATAGTCTGTTGAAGTTCGATAGGAGATTCCCTGGACTCGTCAAAAAATTGTGACGAGAAGAAAACCATGGGTAGAAGAGATATTGAAGAAACTAAGATGGGAGCTACTCCAGTTATGGCTCTCAGGTTTCCACTCAGAGAAAATTACTCGGCACGAAAAAATGCAAAAAAATTAGACTACTTGGAATGTAAAAGGGAAATAGACACTTAGTTTTCAATCGCTCAATTAAATTAAAAAAATATGAAAATGATAAAAATCATCAACACTTGGGAAAGGTATACCTACTTCATTTTCCATTAGCTTTTTTCCATTCAAAGCGTTTTCAATGGACGTTTTCAAAAAACGAGTGGATGAACTTTATGAAAATTATTCGTGCTTGGCGCCACCATAGCAATTGATCCCGCGGGCATAGACGCTGACTTTGACTGGAGTAAGACCCCCAATGACCCACCTTACGCTTTTGATCCGCTTCCGAGTCGAATTCCTAGTTCCACAAACCGGGTCCAAAGAGAGAGACATTCACTTTCGTTAAGATCAAGGCATGAACATTTAAAACAGACATGGAATCGACGAACGACACTTCTCAGTATAATGATATTCTCTCAGGGTTAAAAATGACTGAATTTTTGCCTCCTGAATATCATCATAAAAACTCTCATCTTTCGCAAGTTCTATTAAAAACAATATCTTTCTAGGTCCTCCGTTTTCCATATCGGTCATTATCAAGGCCGAACTAAATGTGGCGTGGCATCCTAAAGGACACTTATTTATTTCATTTGAATTGATGGAGACCGGGACGAAATGAGGACACCTCGCGAAAGCAGGACGTGACCATGAGATGAGAGACCCAGGGATGAACATCGCTTCCCTATGTTTGAAAAAAGTCAAGCGCGATAACTTTAAAACACTCGCTTCCTAAGCCTGAGGTTATGAATACGTCCGAGTATTTACGCTCTTCATGCAACATGTATCACACAATTAAAGAAAGATAGATGACATACATAGAGATAGAGATACTGAAAGATCTACTTTTCGGTGTCACTGAAACTCAACCACTCTTCCGCATTCACATATAATGAAGCAGTATACAGTTTGCAGAACATCATACTATAATTCTTGTGAATCTTTAGACGCAGACATCTTTCGACCTCGTTCTATGACTATGAAAAACTATCTCTCGGACTATTCTCTACCCCAATTCCCAAAATTGTGATTTTCATTCCTTGGGAGGGAAATGAGCCGTTAAAAAAAATAGTTTCGTTAGACTTTTTTGAATGCAAATACTGTTGTCACCTAGATACGTTACATCGTCCCTCTAATTGACCAGAAAATTGCGCACATTATTGATTCAGATAGGGCAGAGGGTCACGCTGATAAGGAATGGAGTACTTTGGAATTTTTCCTACGATGCATGCAAAACTCTGTGTCGGTTCCATCGCTGTCTTTCATCCATTTTAAATAACTTATGCGTTGCGGCAGAACGAGTGTAAAACTTTTTGCCACAGTATTGAATGAGTACTGACAGAATGATTTATTAATACGCAAACCCAGTAACAACCAACACGTTACCTACATAATTAGATCCAATGCAAGGAGTGTATTACAGAGGGAAGTCTAAAGAGATACCGTAAACTATGAACCCGGAAGGAAGAACAACTAAGAAGTTGGAACTGACGGGACGAGTCTGACAAAAGACAGAATACCGAACTTTTAATAGATATGCAGACGGCTAGATACACAGGAAAGAAGAAAGATACTGGAAATGAGAAAGCAATGTAAGAATTTTTTTAACTGGAATTATGGGAATTACAAAGATGAAAAACTTTCCAGGAAGGTTGGGCCGTTGAAAATTATAATAGGAAATAAAATATTTCATAATTAATAATGAATATACACGAACCCTTCAAGCCATTCTATTTTGGAATAAACGCTGGAAAAAAGCCTGATTATACGCTTTACAGGAAACTTACTTCCTTCTACTCATTTATCCCATGCCAATCGTATTTCTGGATACTTCTTTTGCCTTTCCCGCAACCATACATCGTTTTATACGAGTTCTTCCGTCACTGAGACTTCTGATATTCTTTGTATTGGGGGTATCTTCAACCACATTCACTTACAGTGTCATAGCAGTTTTCGTAGCAGTCACTGTTTTTATTTGGTGGTAACATTAATAATGGTAGTTTACCTATTGATGGACGCCCTGCTAAGCGTCTAATATGACACTAACATCGCAAAAACGTACACTATAATAACCCGTTCTTCATTTCCTCATGTTTATTGCTATATTTCATTCCGTCCACCTTATTCTTTATTTATATCTACCAACATTCTCCCCTCTACCACAATCTCCAGGAATCCATCACCACTCAGCACGCACAGCAACCATTTTTCCTGTCCTCTTTGGATTTCTCCCAACAACCTTCTCTCTTCCCCTACCATTCCCAGAACTTCTTAGTTCGTTTTCCTTTCCGTCCATTTCAC